>JAGXCT010036410.1:164727-250669 GCA_022495035.1 Philopotamus ludificatus | reverse complement strand
AATAAAATATATAAAAAAACTCACTTCTCTTAAAGCTATATGATGATTTTGTTTCATTTGAGCAATCTCTTCTTGCAATTGAACCAGCATCTGAGGTGTTTCTATAGTTCTAGCTTCTGCCCTATTTAATTTTCGTTGTGTAGCTTCTAATTCACTATTCAAGTCACGAAAACGTTTCTCCAATTCTCGACTACCTATTAAAAATATAAATATAATTAAATAATCATCATCAAGTGAGTATTAAATAAATATATTGTGTTATTGATACCTGGATCATTAGATATTACGAATTTGTCTTCCAATTTTTCTTTCGATCTTCTTTCGGTGTTTAATTTCATTTGCAATTCTCTGAAAATATATTGATATTATATATATTACGATACCAGATTATAATATATTTTTTTTGATGTATTAATACATTACTTTAACATCAATGCATGTTTACTGAGCTCTCTTTCCCTTTCTTGGATTTCATATGCAAGTTTTGCTTTCAAATTATCCAATTCGCTCTGTCTCTGTTTGGAAATAGCCTGAAGTTGATCCTGAAGATCGGTAATAACTTTTTCACTCTAAAAATACAAAAAAAAATGACAATTTAGTTATAATAAATAGAATTTTAAGAGTATGGTTGGATAATCTGTTAGTTATTGCTCAATTAAATTTATTTTTACCTGTTCTTTGACAAGTTTTTTATCGTTCTGAAATGCTTCTTCCATTCGAGCCTTCTCTGCAGCAAGAGTACTCATAGATTGTGTGAGTGTTGTAATGGAATCAACTTAAAAAAATGAACGAACATATGTGAAAAAATATATGCATATCAATTTTAGTTCCAAAAACAATTCAGTTTGTTTAACCTAGCCATGCCCTATTGGGGACCGCAAGTTTTTGATTTTTCTCAAATAACTATTTTACATGTCACAAACTTTTGTATTTGTCTAAAAAAGTCTAAAGAATAAATATTATAAATAATCAAGGGCCTTTATTGTCCATAAGCTGTGAAAAAAAAATTAAAACAACAATATTCAATTGTTGCCAGGAAGCGATGTTCTTTCTCGCTTGCATCCGGTACGATGTGCCAATTGCGAGTGAAATGTACTAGTGACACGTACTGCGAGAGCTCAGTCTGCGTCGAGACATCGTCAAAAGAGTTGTCATTTATGTATCATATTGATTAGTTAAAAGCTTCAAAATATCAACCAAATTATGAAGCATATAGTAACTATTTTTATTCTTAGAATAATCCATTTTTAAAAAAAATGTCAAGATATTGATTAAGAATTTATCAGTATTTAGACTTGAAATGCTGGGGGTCTCAGATAGTTTCCGATACCGTTGGATCGGTTAATATTAAATAAGTGTATTTACCACCGGGATTTGAGGCATCTTCTGCTTGATGAATTGCAGATAAACTGGATTCCAAAGCTTTTTTCTCACACATCAATCCTTTATACGCAGTAACGACATCTAAAAAGTATGTAATTATGAATTAATCAATTATTTTATATATTTAATGGAAAATATTTTACTAAAACAAATCAAATAAGATTAGACTTGAGTCGAAGAAACCTGCTATTGTCTAAAAGAATGTGGTTTCAATTCGCCAAAGAGTAAAAAAATTGTTTATAAAATTCTGTATTCTTTAATTATCCAAAACTTTGCATTAACGAATCAGTTTGGAATCAGGAAAAACTATCCTCAAGTCCGAGTAAGGGCATATTCAAAAAAATCTATGTATCCGATTTTGTTTGCAGAGGTGATAAAAAAGGCGACTTATTAAATTGAATATTATTCTATGGAACTTAACCCCCCCCCTCTTGAGATTTGTAATGCAATCAAAAAGCAATTGTCTTAATAATATTATAATAAAATACTATAGCATAATTCTGAATAGTCAACACTATGAATCAATATATCATTTTGCAGAATGACTAATTATGCATGCTAATTAAAATTTCAATTATTATATTCAATGAAATGTATATACAAACCATTGTTTTGACCATCAAGGTCAATAATTATATAATATATATTCATTAAATATTCATTGTATTGTATATTAGAAACTAATTTGACAACATACATTTTAGATATTAATGTTTGTTTATATTGAAAAAGTTACTTTTTTACTTTAATGAAATTATCAATGACATATTGTTAAAAATAATCTAATACTCCATCCAAAACAAAATAAACATTGACATTCGATAGATATATATCGAATTATATTTTAATTTATTTATGATGATGATGTTTTCGAATAGATTTTTGTCATTCCTCGTGTGCTCGTCTTGTTGGATTTACCTCCACACTTCCGAACGCATCAAGAACAATAGTAATTGGCTGCGTAGCTTGGGCTTTGTGTTAGCCTTACTAACGTTGTGCACCTTAGCGACAGGAGCTAGAAACAGCCGGCCGATTATAGCATTGCCACTACAGTCTGGGATTTACGGGAATGATTAAGATTGCGGGAATAAAAATAGAGACGGTATTATAAAATAGTCAATATTGATGGATATGATGTCGAAATATTACATTAAACTCATGATATCTCACCGCGCAAACGACTTTCATATCTTCTCAATTGATCATTTTGTTTTTCAATCGTAGATGTTAACTCTGATTTGGACATTTTATCCATGTTCGAAATCGACTGCATATTGTGCAGCATATGACATTTGCTAACACTTTGACGTTTACAATTTATTTTGGCCCTAATATTATATTGCATGCCCAACAACTAACACTATTTTATTAATTAATACTGATCTTGATATTCACTCAACTCTTTTTTTACACAATATTGAAATAACACGGTCCAACTCATCAATATATTGATGTTTTTTTTTTTTAAAATGGATTATTCTGAGAATAAAAATAGTTATTCATTATATGCTTTATTATTTAGTCGATATTTTCTATTATTATGACACATAAATGACTCGCACAACCAGCGATGTCTTGGCGCCGGTAGACCGTCAAATTTTTGCAGTACATGTTACTAGTATACGTTTCACACGGATATGACACATCGTACCAGATGCGAGCGAGAAAAAATATCGCGCCTGAGACAACAGAAGCGAATATTGTTGTTTTCAATTTTTTATTCAGTCAATGATTATTTATAATATTTATTCTTTAGACAAATACAAAAAGTTTGTGCAAAAGGGTCCCAAATAGATTTATTTTGTAATTTTTCATTATATTTATCTCATCATTCGCTCGCCGAATGTTTGGTCATTACGAGACTCTCGAAAGGTAGTTATGTCCAAGAGTTTAGGGTCCCACAATGGCGCGAGGACTCCCCCCTTTTATCTATACGTTATCTATTTTTTTGACTACATGGATGGACGACATTAGAGAAAGATTCCAAAGCGCCATTCACCCATATAAAAAATCGATAAAGATTCTAAACTTCTCACTACCATCGAGCTCGTTCGCGTATGCTTTTTCTTCCGCCAAATGCGAGGACAGGTGCTCTCAAGGACTCTCCGGTAACCAGAGCTATTACTCTGCTTAACCACTTGGCCGAATATGTAGATTTATTTTATGTCAAATATCGTCATTTCGTTGATCTTTTGTATGAGATTTTATAATTTCATATAACGGACCAACTAATGACGGATTTTTTTCTTCTTCTTTTTAACATATAGTACTTTTTTATTGTACGTTATCCCTGTATATTTACACATTATTTTCTATATTTCATTATTTTTGTTGTTATTTTATATGTATACTTTTATTACTCTTTATTTTATATCTTAAATTATGTATTTTTTTTTTCACTATACTATTTGTTTTTATGTGATTGGCGACCTTTAAAATAAAATAAATAAAGATGCATAAGTCCCTTAAACTAATGTTTCCCCCAGTGTCAAACCACGATAGCGGTTTATTTTAATATTATTCCAATTGGATTGAAATTTATATCATTTGTTTATAATTATTTATTCAACGAAGGATAGGGGGAATTAAATTATTTACTTCCAACGCGTTAAATTACCTACATTAATATTTTTGTAAAACATTCGGAGGTAATTGGTCATTTCCACTTACATACAGCTTTCGTCGGACACTTTTCCGAGTACTAACTTAGCTCAGTCGCGGTTAACTTACATTATGGAAATAATATGCATGTTACCTACAAGCCATGACACTGGTTTTATTGATATTTCACATGACGCCCCAGGGATCATTTGCATTTTTTCAATATGGCAGCACTGAGCGCTCCTCCCCCTTGTTATCGATCGTCGGAGACAGTTTATTCCAACCATGAATGAGAATATTTTTCAGCTATAGGATTTCATCTTCTAGACGCGGCTATCGTTTGCAAAAAATCGTATCGAACCACATTCCATTGATGAAAAATTCGATGCGGCATCCAATCCGCTCGTGAATGACGCAAACGCTGCCCACGTGGTCCCTAGTAGCTAGCGCGGGTCAACGACCCTTACCCTTAGCCTTCAACGCTACCGGGGTAATAAACCCCGCCTCCTGCTACAGCCAACCGCTTCTATTCCTACTTCCTATTGATTTAGCAACTCAAACAGTCAATCAAACCGTGGAATAAAACATTTTTCTCTTCTGTAAAAAATCTCAATCTTATAATATAATTATATATTTTTTTCATCGAACAAATGAAATAAACGAGTCGTCTTCACATTTCAATAGCTTTATTTTAAAAGAAAAATTAATATAAATCCATCCAATTTCTAATATTATAATTGACAAAGTGATGTAATGATAATTTATTTTCTTCTCATCCTCCCCGATTTTCATTGATACAATTATTACAAAATTCATAATAAAACAATCAATCAATCGCCGCATTTTTCTTGGATTAGTGTTGATAAGTTACATGAAATGGATAACAAACAGTATATTCTAATTATTATTTTTTTTAAAAAACATTGTTTTATATAATGACCGACAAAAGTAGTTAATCCCTTGATTCGACATACCTCCTACGTTACATATAATCACTAACCCGATTATTTAACGATTAGTTGAGCACAAGTAACAATCGCTGCTGCGTCTATCTGATCGCTCTCTCCGATGAAAAAATATTCAATAGGACGAGGATTACATCCCGTGCGATATAACAGTCACAGCATTTATTTCGTTATAAGAATCACCTAGTATTGCTTTAATCCGTCGGTTGCGTAGGCGTCGGTATCGCCAGGACGCCGACGCCACGCTCGCGACGAATTTTTTTTGTACACATTAGACCATATTATATAAAAGTATCAATGCACTTTAAACTATTACGGTTAATAGTGAAAAAACAAAGTTTAATAAAATATGTAATAAAATAATTAAACGGGTAATAAACTCAAGTACAAAAACACTAAAACAGAACCCAAAAAACAATGCTTACGTGTGTTGATAAAGGGAGCGGGATTTATAAAATGAGGGTGAAAATAAAAGAAAAATCTAAATTTTGAGGTGTTTATTATTGCTAGAGTCAATAATAATCTAAATTGGATCTACCAAGATTACATTCGTTGACGTTACAATTTAACCAAATTAAACATCGAAGGTGATTGCTTTGAACTGACGACGGGACGAGCCCGGCAGACAACAGAACAAACCAAGCCCTATCTAAAATCTAGGCCACACCATTTATTTAAACCCATACCTGCCCAAAAAAAATTAAATTAAATATAAATAAAATAAACGAATAAAATCAAATCAAATAACATAATATATTAAACGTCGGCGACGTCGGCCGCACAATCAAATTCATCGTCAATGCGTGTGAGTCGTCGCCGACGCGTGTACCTACTGGATAAGTGATGTTAATAAAAATAAATCAAACTTAAATCTAATCATAATAAATCAAAAAACGAAAAAAAAGAAAAAAAGAAAAATAAGAAAACATCATACTTTCAAATGCCAACATTTAAACAAAATTATAAACGAACATTCAAACAATTGGTCTAGATTTCGGACAGGTATATTCCAAAAATTTTTCTTCGATGTGTAGACATAACTGCTTTTGATTCAGTTAGCATACATGAAACATATGACAACACAACACAAAATATTTAATTCATAACTTAAATATATAAACATCTACTCCATCTCGATGATCGGAGTGTTGTGACTAGTTTAGAACACACATACATAAAGAAAAAAATATATTAGAAGTTAATCGTAGTTACAAGGATAAATAGCATTTTAAATGAATAAGTTCTCTATGTAAAAAGATCTGGTCGTGATATATTGAAAAAAAAAAATTACGTAATAAGCAATAAATTAGATAAACTTACAATATATATATATACTAGATATACTTATTTTTATATATAGAGTTGCGCAAATGTAATAATTGCTGACTAGTTCGATTTGTAAATTATGTAAGTACTTTTCAATAATTGATTGCCCGTTAACACTTAGGCTGTAACTTATATTAAACTTACCTAAAAATAAGATGCGATCAGATCGTTAATACGTATCATTCCGACACATTCCCTCGCGAGAGACGTTATGTTACACCGAGAGACGTTATATGTTATTATGCCGTAAACGATTGGTTTCAGCAAACGAGCTCAAAAAAGCCATGTAAAACACTATATGTGAACATATGCTACTTAATCTACCTGAAATTAGTTTCTGTATAAAAATACTCGCATATATATTATATACCTTTTAGTGGAAATTATTATTATTATTGTGGCAAGCGTCAGTTTGCCAGACATATATATATATATATGTACGTATATACATACGTAAGAACCTCACAATACCCCCGAAGAGTTTATTTAATTTAATTTTAAAATGAAGACATTCTCCAAAATATATCTTATACGGCGTTTGGTCACGTTATAAAACCTTAAATCGTACGTTATTGCTTTGTATATGTAATTCTAGAATACTATTCGTAGATAACATTTTTTATTATAATTTGAGAAGCTCAGATTGTCATTATCGTTAGTCGCAGTTTCCGTCAGCACGGCGGCGACGACACGAAATATTACTAAGGAGAGTATTGCAAGGTATTGCGTTAGCGATTGTCGATGTACGCGTCCGTACATCCCTGCGTGTTAGTTACCTGGAATAAAAATATCCTTTGTGCATCAGAAAAACGATCAAACCAAACCCGGAAGATTGATCCGTCACGCATCTTTCTAATTAAATATAGTTCAATAAATTTTCTATAATGTTAAAAATGATTCTCGATATTTGAATACACGTAAATATCTAAATAGAAAATTTTAACTAAACACCATTTTTGCTCTCATTTTTCTCCTATATACCAGAAGAGATAAAATTGATAACCATAAACCATTTTCTTGCGTATATTTTCATATTTAATTATACGTGTGATCGATGTTTTCTCTAAGCTGCCACAAATCTCCGTCACAATAGTATTTAGTTTAGAGGAAACATCCATCACAATAAATAAAATGAAGAATTTGAAAAAAATATTATACATTATCATCATGAATAAATTAATTTTAGCAAGATAAAAATGGCAATGTATTAGGAATGAATATTAATTACTAATTTGAAACCGAGTTGTGGATCGACACGCAGTTTAAAAAATAAACAACGTGAATTACGCTCCTCTAATTTAACCCTCCATATCCTATAGTGATTATTCTTACGTCGATGCCAACGACACACCGTCGGATTTGGCACAACGAATGCCCGCCGATGATCAAATACTCTCTCGTGAATCTCGGGGTGATGTATAAAATTTTTTGTAGAAAATTTATTTTAATATATATATTTTGATTATCGATAAAATACTGTTTCGTCACGTGCGAGTCTCGTCACATTAATGACGGCCTTTATATCATTATACTATAATATCGCTATTCAAAAGTTTATATAAAATTGTTTTATGGCAGTAGATAGGTAAATGTAGAGGTGATGCCGTAATGTCTGTCGGGACAGGACGAACGTGAAATGAAATAGATGCATGGGAATAAGAATCATTCGGGTTATAGAGGGTTAACGTTGCATAATTTTGCGACTCCTAATCAATATAATGATTACACATTTCTTAGATACAGTTCATATGGGGCATACAACCACGAGTGCATAGATATTAAAGATAACACCGAGACGAATCAATCGACTCGATCCATCTCAGATTTACATCCACCTCCTTTCATGTTTAAAAGCGAACCGTATTTCTAAATAATTTGAAAAATATTATCTAAAAAAGTTCATTCAAATAATTATTTTATATAAATAATCTTAAACTAACATTTTTTTTTTGTAATATGCATCTCCGATTACTGCAATTTTTAATAAATATGAAGTAGCGCTCTTTGACAAAAAATAATTACGAAGGCGATCCGATTCATAAACCGAGCGGTCGTATCGCGTAAAAAACACGTTTTCATCAACGAGTGACGTTACGTGTTTTACGAGATCGCAATCGCTCGGTTTTAAAATTGGATTGACGAATGTATATGCAGCTGGAAACGGATAAAGATCGATCAAACGAATATGTTGAACGGAGTATGTGATGAATATCAATTTGTGCAATTTTTAATTAAGAGCTGCATATAAGTGAGTGTATTCTTCGTATGCCTACACGATGAACTCTCGATTTCCGAGTCGAGCTGGTGAAAAGCGACGCAAATAATTTATAATATAATAGATCAATCATTCATTCCGGGCACATACACGTTATATATATATATATATACAAACAGATCGCCGATATAAATTTGTACTTCAATGACTCGGTCGCGATTACGACCTCGTCGCCGCATTCATCGTTTCGTTCGACCGCGCTCAAATAAATTTCTTGTCCACAGTGAGAGGTAGCAGGCGAGCGATCCGCGACGCACACGTCTGGCCGAACATATTAAATACTGCATATCACAGATTCGGATCCTAATTATTGCACAAATCATCCGGAAGCCGACAATCGAAATCCTCATACGGACTCGTCAACGTACTAAATACATAATATACTGTTTGAATAATTTGGCAATGATAAATCGACGAGAATCATCGACGAGAATGAAAAAATACATAAATACTAGACTACGCTACGCGCACGAAAAAAAAACGGCCAATGCAAAGACGCACATACAACAAAAACCGAACACAAATCCCTCAATCTGCGTACGCGTCCAAATCGGAAAAAAAATCATTCGCAACGCATTTCACAAATCGATTCGAGGATGACATAAATTACAAACAGAGACAGACAAACGTATGAGTAATTGTAGACACGTTTAGACACTAATATGTATATATATGTATATATATATATAAATATTACTTAAGATCGCTTAAATAAATTAGAGAGACATATTTTCAGATGAACCGTATCGCCTCGGGTTCGATACGAGGAATCGTCACTTTTAGCTATTATCACAATGTGCGTAGAAATATAAGAGTTTATCTTACCGGAGATTTTTTTTTTGAATAATCGGACGGGAACGGGCGAGACGGGGAGGCTCCGTCGCGGGGAAGCCGACTCGTCTCGCCCCCGACCGCAACTAGAATAGACCGACAATAGTCGGCAAAACGACGACGTCGCCGCACGGCTCCGCGCGGAAGAACGCGGGGCGTCCATCCGCGTAAAAAGTCGACGGATGAGCCCCGTCAATAAAAAAATTGATATATGTCTCGCTGACGGTTGCCTCCTCGCGCGACACAGAGCGATCGCGACGAAGACCTACATTGCACCATTTTTATCTAAAACGTAATCGCTAGACGCGGCCCGTTCGGGAAGTCGGCGACGTTGCGAGGCGACGCCGGAGGGGTCGAGCCCTCCGACGAGAGTATAAAAGTGTCCGCGTCGCCTGTCGCAGAGTCGCCGATTGCCCGAGCGGGCCGCACGGCCCCGCAGTCGGCTTAAGACTTGCTCTTGTTCGTTTTAAAGCTGACTTGCAAAACTTGCCCGGCTAACGTGTAACCGTTGAGCGATTGGATCGCGACGACCGCCTCTTCGTAGTTCGTCATCGTGACGAAGCCGTAGCCTTTGCATTTGTTCGTGGCCGGGTCCCGGATCACTTTGACGCTCTGGACGGCGCCGAACGGACCGAAGAGCTGCCACAGGACGCTCTCTTCGGTGTCGGCACCGATGTTGTAGACGAAGATGCACCAACCGGAGCCGCCGAGCGCGTTACCCGAAATGAGAGCCGGGTCCCCGGCCAGCGGGGAGAAACGCTGGAGGCCCTTGTTGATGGCGAGGAGGGCTTTGCCGGCCGGGCCGGCGAAACGACGGGCCGCCGCCGGGAGATAGGCGGCGGAGAGTGGGGCCAGCGCCTTGTTGTTGCTCGGGTTGTTGGCGCATTTCACGGTGATGGGGCCGGAGGCGCCCGCGGGCACGCTGCCGTTGAGCTCTTGGATGGCTCGCTCGGCCTCGACGCGCTGATCGAAGCGGATGAAAGCGACGCCGCGCGACAGACCCTGGATGGAGTCGTCGCCGCCGCCGGGGATGATGTGTCCCACGGAGATGTTGTCGTGGAGGATGCGGCTGCTGATGATGCGGCCGTAGGGGCTGAAGAGGGCCTCGAGGTCCGGCTGGTTCATGTGCTTGGGCAAGCCGGACACGTATAAGTTGGCGCCCTTGATGGCCTCGGAGCTGGGCCGCGCGAAGGATACCTTGATCACCTTGTTCTGCAGCCGCAGTCCGTTGAGCGTGGCCACCGCCTTGTCGGCGTCCTCCGCGCGGTGGTAGTTGACGAAGGCGTAGCCGAGGCTCTGCCCGTTCAGGATGTGGTCGGGGAAGACGGTGACTTTGTCGCGGATCAGCTTGCAGCTCTCCACCTCGCCCACGCTGGAGAACAGCGAGCGGATCTCCTCCTGCGTCATGGTCTGCGGCAGGTAGTTGACGATGAGGTTGGTCTTAGACTCGGGCTTGCCCGTGACCGAGCCATTTTGGCTGGGCGGGTTGGAGTTGAGCGTGTCCAGCGACTTGGCCATCATGCTGCGGCGGTGCGAGCCGGCGCTGACACTCGAGACCCACGCGCCGACGCCGCTCTGGCAACACCCGGCAAGCGGCCGTGTCAATGACCTTGGGATTATAGATTTTGTGGCCGGCCCTGCAGCTGCTCGCCCGGCCCCTCGCCGCCGCCGAGCCCGGCTTTTCGTTTTTACGAATTTATTTCTGAAAATATACGCCCAATAACACCGAAAAAACGCGCTAAATTCGAAATATTTAAAAATGGTATAAAACGCCGACTCGATGTCGGCGTCGGCCGCGTTTTCGACGAAAAACGGGGGTCGGGTTTAAAAAAAAATGCGAAACAATCCGCTCAAAAAACTAATAAATCATAATTAATACATCTTAAACGATTAAATCGTAATATTAGCGATTGAATTGTGCGCTATTAAAAATACAGCGAGGGCACAAATTTGAGAGAAGCCGAAGCATCTTTTCGTCCTGGCAACACTCGGGATGCCGGCGAGGACCCGCCCATTTGGCACGGGGCTGACAAAATTTTCGTACATAACGTCAATTTGATGAACAGATGCGGCGATTTAAACAAATTCCGCGACGCGAAATTTTATTCTAGACGATTACGACGCGCTCCCGATTTACTGGCGTTTATTTATTGGCGATAATTTTAAAACATAAAAAAGCAATCGATTTTAATTTTGAATAATAACGTAAATTATAGAACGGATTTAAAAAAAAAATCTTGAACAAATTAATAAATACGATACGAATAATTGATTTTAGTGTTGAATTTAGCCGCGGGCAAAGCGTGGCGCTAGCGTGCGCGCCTTCGAATTCTACCCTACCGCTTTTAAATGAGCGGCAATTTTGAATTGTCAGGCGCTACCGCGAAATATGCAGTTTGAATCTAAACAGAATTTAACACGCTTCAAAATATAATATTATAATATATGTTATACTCAAGATGCAAAATGACGTATATATTTTATTCGAAGATCATAATGATGACTAATTATAAACAATAAATACAGAATCATAGACGTTCGCAATCAAATACATATCTCATATACAATATTGCTGTACAAATTTATGTAAATATTGTCATAATCACTTTTTACAAGTTGTCTACCCACGTCTGGTGGAAATTCCAGACGATCAGTCTTCATGCGGTCGCCATGCGAGACGGGCTCTCCCGCGCTCGACGAGTCTACCCGATGAAAACTTTTATTGCGATGTTTACTCTATACAATATTATTGCAATTCAATCATATTTATTTTCGACAGAAGTGTAAATTGAGTATATTATCGAAAAATACGCTCGGTGTAAATAGTTGTAAAACTTTTCAACTCGCGTGAAAATAGTTTCAGTGATAATATTACAATGTTGCATAGTATTGGATTAACGTATTAGATTTAAAAGGTATTTATTAATCAACATTTAATTAATACTATAATGTAGCACTAATTTAGTAATATTTTCATTCATTAAAAATTAAGTGTCTAATTAAATAATCTGCTCGATTGTCTGAATAGTATTATAGAAATATTCGTATATTTATCTTATACGATTTTTGAATTTCGCGGGCTGTATAAGTATAATTGTTAATTTGACTTGAGGAAAAATTGAAAACTTGAATCTTTATCAGTTTGCGTATTTCGCGAAAATCGCCCTTTGAAACTTTTTATATTCCCAAAGATGAAAAAAAGAACACTAAATGTCGAAATTTTGTCATCATCGTCATCGTTTTGTTATTCATCATCGCTATCACTAACAATTCTATATGTTAGACTTTTTTTCGAGATCGGTTGTGAATGTTTATAACTTCAGCAAATTCTGAAGTCAATTTTTTGAAAGATTCTATATCAGCCGACGCAATTCCTCCATGATTTTTTATATTATGTAGTGAGAATCGCTTCTTAAAACTTTCAAACCATCCTCTACCAGAATGAAAATTGTGATTGTTGATCTTCAGATGACGATTGTTCAGTTCTTTTTAAATTATCATTATTTTTAGAGCTCTCTTTTGAATAATGTTTCTGTCTATAGATATGTTTTTGTCATTGCAGACTTCTATCCAGACCATAAGAGCCCTTTTCATCTTTTCTATTATTACTAAGAGTGTACGCGCAGTATTTTTCTTACTGATTTTTTTAAAACGTGTTATATAAAGCGTGTTGTACAAAAAAATGTCTTTACAAGTCACAATATTATTATTGATAAATAAGTAAAGGCTTTCTCGAATAAAATAAATTATTGCATAATTTTTTTATCCAATTTAACTACATATAAAAAATATTAATATATTAATATTAAAGGATAAAATAAATGTGTGATTTTGCTGAAATTTTATGACCTGGGGGATATTATACGTAATTAAGCTTCATTGATGTGTTATCAATTATTCATCACTTGCAGCGATGATTATCTCTGTGCAGTTATATGAGCGGAAAGTATTAGAAAGCCAAGGTTTCAGCACCACCCTCACTTTTTGACTGATAGTCAGTGGCTCACCGTGTAGATTTAATATTTCCGTGTCTCAAATAATTGCTTAATGTTATATTTAATCATAATATTTTCATAGTTTTCTATTACGGAATTATTAATATCCTAATTAAATAGTTTTGATAAACATTAAAATGATTAATCATGTTATATGTATGAATCATTCCCTCTTTCGTTTCAAAGACTTTAATTTTCTATCACTTTATTGCCAATTGGTTGCATCTACCTGTATCAATGGGTAGCTCCAAGTGTTTCGCGAATAACTCTTTTAATAAAAATCCTAAATGTCACAATTTTTTTGTATTTGTTCTTAACAGTCTAATGAATATATATTATAAATAATCATTGTCCTTTATTGTCTATAATTGCGGAAAAAAACAACCATATGTTACCACGCATGCGATGTTTTTTCTCGCTCGCATCCGGTACGATGTGCCGAGTGCGAATAGCACGTGATGCGAGAGCTCTGTCTGCGGCGAGATATGATCTGATGATGATGATCTTGTACACAATATATTTTTGCTCCTAATACATGTATATTTTACTAAAAGAAATATAACTTTTCTTTTTATAAAACAATTAATACCTCAAATTTTCAGGAAAATCTTTTTAAAAAAATGTATTGGTTAATATTAGTGATTTTAAATTTACGATCAACGTAAGATAAAAATATATTTTATTAACCACATAACCGCTCCAAGTTTTGTAGACACGTTCCAGATGCTGTCGTATAAAAAAATATAGAATTGTCCGACAAAAATTTAAGATTAAATTCAAAATTAGTTCCTATTTAAATTTGGGCGGCTTTCGATTCGATTTAAGATAAAAAATATATTCATTTCTGTATTGAGATACTTTCGGCAATTCTTCATCCTTAGTCATATATTATTTGATGAGATTTTATATTCTTTACAATCATCCTCCAACTTAAACCTATCCTTGGCTAAATTTCGCTAGTCTTTTTTTAGCCGCGCCGATGGGGGTCTATTTGGAATCCTATTGCCGAACTGTTGGTACGGAGAAAGCTTTATAAATGAAGGCAACATTTGCTACACATTTAATCTTCAAGGATTTAATTGTGTCTTCGCAGTCATTTATAATACACGTGTTATTAACCTAGCCGTGCCGATGGGGTGGGTCTATTGGGGGTCTCAAGTTTTTGATTTTCTCGAATAACTTTTTTAATATATATCCTGCATCTCACATTTTTTTTGTATCTGTCTACAAATTTGTCATGAAACTCAATCGGCGGCGGGACATTGCCGAGTGATCTTGTTATTTACGCGTCATATTGATTAGTTAAAAATCCAAATATCGACCAAATTATGAAGCATATCATGAATAACTATTTTTATTCTAAGAATAATCCATTTAAATACATCAAGATATTGATGAATAATTCATCAATATCTTGACTTGAAATGCTTGTGGTTTCTGATAGACCCCCTTCGGACAACTCTGTTTTTTTTTGAGCTGCCGTGACGTCTGAGAGATCTCTCCACTTTTCGTCAAGTCAATCGCTTTGCAAATGCAAAACTATAGCTAAGATATTCCTGTACGCAATATAATTATGTAAATCTCTAATAGCGGTTAAAGGGTTACATGACTTAATTAAATCTTACACCATCCCTTTTTCTAATTTCCTCTCAAATTTTTGAAAATATAAATAATTCAATCTCACACCTAGCCGATAAAGCTTTGGGAAAAGAAAAAAAATCATCGTATTCACTAAACTTACAGAATCTCCGAATTGTTTTGAACTTTACTAATATCTTAAACTCAAGTTTATATAGATTCTGTAGACTTATCATATTGGTACGAACATTTTGCAAAATTCTTTCCATTCGAATCCAGCAAGCTTTTCTTCTCCTAATGTCTTACATTAATATAACATGCATATTATTTCGATAATGTAGGTTAACCGCGACTAACTAATTTAGTAATCGGATAGGTGTCCGACGAAAACTATGAATTTAGGAAATTCTTTATAATACTGACCAAGGGGTATGTAAGAGGAGGAGACCCATTACCTCCGGATGTTTTATAAAATAATATTTATGTAGGTAGTTTGGAGCGTTGGGAATAATTAATCCTTCGTGGAATAAATAATTATAAATCAAATAATAATAAAATTAACCAGTGTCGTGATTTGACACTGGGGGAAATATTTATGTGAGAGACTCATTCCCCTTGCATCTTTTGAATCTTTGTCGAATCTTTATATGGGTGAATGACGTAGTTAAATTTATAAATATAAATTTATAGAGCCGAATCTTTGAGTTTTGGATATTATTTTTTCCCCCTGGTATTCTATACTTTGAACACAGCTAGTCTTGAATTTGCATCTCGTTGAGAAAATAAAAAAATATAATTGATATAAAATTTTCTTTAATCGTGAAGTATTATTAAATATTAGTAAAACAGCAAGAATTTATTCTAGAAAAGATCACGAGCCGCCCTTGGAATTTAGTCCTTTATATTTTTATAGTACAGGGGCTTCAATCATAATAGAAATTGCAGCATGGACGTGTGCTCGCCATTGTCGAATCGTTTGAATGATCCATTGTACCGAAAAATACACAACACACGCTGTGCAGGCGTCGTCAAACAACGGTCTCCGAGCAGAAGAAGGATTAGGTCCATTGTATCACTACGCCACACATAAATAAAACATTACGATATTCTATATACTTTAATCATTGCAATTAAAACAATTTTGAAACAACTAACAATATCTAGAACAATCTTGCTAAAATTTTTAAATCACGCATATTACTGTCTTGTCACTCTAATATTTATGTTATCTTCTAGAATTTCTAATCCAAGCTCCATGCCTTCACTATTTGTGATACTAAACACTTCATCTTCAATTTCTATAATTGAAAAAAAATATATACCTAAAAAAATAAATATATTAATAATAGAAATAAATCAGATCATACTATCATTATTAGTTTTAAGATCCGTATCTAAAATACGATTTTTAGTTAGTTCCAATTCGCTATAATAATCGTTCATCTCGGATTCGAACATCTTTTTATACCAAGCATGGAGATCGTTAGTTTTTATGTTCGGCTCCAAAATTATGATGCTATCGTCTTTTAGAATTTTGATTTCGATGTCGGTTGTTTCGTCTAGCTCTGCATTTTTTTCAGAAATATCGGACATGTCTCCCTAGAACAAAACTATGAATCAATTATGAATTTATATACTAGTGTGAAAATTATTATCGCATACTGAATCGTATGTATCAGATGATATCGATGGATCTCTGTCGTTGTTGGTCAGACTAGAAGCGACGCTTAAAGGTTTTGTAGATGGTTCATCTGACGAAACATTCAATTTACTAAGTGTTGGATTTCGGTGAATTGATGGTTCTTTTTGCGTCAAATTCGAACCATCAGTCGTAATCTTATTGCTTGAAGATGTCATAGAATCCTGAATATATTACCAAGTTATTATATAAATAATTTAATTTGAGTTTAGTTTGTACTTACTAAGCTTTGGCATTTTTTCATATTTTTAGAACAATTTTGTGTGCAGCATTCGTCACAATTGTTCTTGTATACAGTATCGGCAACATTTTTGCAACAAGGGGAAGAGCAGCTCGGTCTACATTCGTCTACTTCAGCAGGGCATGCATTTATTGTTTCCGTTTCAGAGATTAATTCCATGCCTCCGTCATCTCCATCGGTCATAAGTCTGAACCTCATATAAACGACTTTTGGACCATTCGTCAAATTCGAATCGCTGCCCACCGTCTTCGGTCTCATACATCCGCCTGAAAATATTTTTTAATAAAACTACAGTATTATATAATATTATAAGCGATTTACTTTATTATTAAGACCTGGCCTAGTTTTACCGAATCGTTTTTTTGATTTTTTCGAAGGTTTTTTCACGACGTTGCTCTTATCTGTCGGCGACACTTCAATGCTGATTTTCAACGAATCTGCCGCATCTGATGTCGAATCACTCACTTCTGGTTTAATTACGCGTACAAAAAATATTAATGGAATTAAATTATGGTCATCGCCGAAGTTTATCTTCGATTCTGGTAGTTTTATCGAAAGGATAGAATCGTTATCTTCGGGGGAAATGGTGCACTTTCTAATTTCGACGTGATCTTCGAAATTTTCTTCCATTTTGATTCGGAGTTAAATAATTTTGACTATCGAACGACAACGTCAGGTTGACGATTAGGAAAATTGTATGTTCTTTTGTTTTTATTTTATTCGAAAATTCATATTTAATTATTCAATTGAATTAATTCAAATTTTAAATTGAAACCATGTCCAAAAATAAATTGTTCCATGTATTCCTTGTGGAATTTCAAAGTTAATCTGGTGAAATGTATGAAAGTTTTTTTAAAATATACCGTTTTCAATGTTAGAAGACAATCAAAAGTTTTACGAACTAACATAGTTTACGAAATTAATTTTAAAAGAAATTTTCATTTTATATTAAATTTTCATGAAGCATACGATAAATTTATTAAAAAAGAATATTATTGGAAAATATTACATATAATATTTTGGATTGTGAAGATTTTTAATACAATAAAAATTTTGCTATATTTTTATATATATTCAGAATAATCATTAAAAGTATACTTTCTTATATATTTTTAATTGTGACAAAAAGTTTATTTGAATAAAAACTCTACGACATTATTTTGTTAAATGTATTTAGTAATTATCTATGATTAACTGCACAAAAAATGCAGTTTTTTCATACCTCTTTCTTTCTTCGTATCAAACAACTAAATCTAGCTCTCTTATTTTATCCCGCGTTATCGCAATGCAAGAGTATTCATCCTTAATTGTTTACTAAAAATTGTACCGTTTTTAACCTAGTCGTGGCGATGGGTTCTATTAGGGACCTAAGGTTTTTGATTTTTCTCGAATGATTTTTTTTTTCAAATTACTCTTTGTTGAAGATTCTGATAAATTCTTCATCAAAATATTGACTTGGAATGCTTGGGGACTCTGAGAGACCCCCTTCGGACGACGTGGTTGTAGTAGTAGTAGTCTATAGTTATATATTTGAGGATTAGCATTTACGCTATCGGCCCTCTAGATCTCATTTTATACGAGTTTCATATATTTTTTTATTTTTTGGATATTATTTATATTTTTTAATAATAACCGAGCTTCTATTTTTTTTGAATGCTCTGCAACGACGTGGTTGTTTTCGAACAGCCGCACTATGGGGTGGATCATGAATTCTACTGCCATTTACCATTATCAAAAAATGCAATTGGCATTAGTATTAAATTAAAAGAAGTATATATTTAGGGATTTTAATTGCATATTATTGTTATATATAACATATAAAATCGCAATTAACGTGTATATATATTCCATTTTTAAATTAACTGTGCATATATTTGATTAACCAAATTGTCCGGGTAAAAGTAGGTATGACAATTGCTTGCCTTGTTTAATGCACTTTTTGAGTAATTGCATTTTTAATCATTATAGGTTAAAAAAAGCATGATGATGATGATTTCGTATGGCTTTTACTTTGCCATTCTTCGCATGCTCGTCGTTGTTGGAGTTCCTCCTTACATTTCAGGCACTTCCGGGAGCAACATTAGTTGGCTACATGTAATCCAGGTGCAGGTTGACCCACTAGCTTTCCGGAGGGCAGGCCCCTCTTTGGGTAGCAGGCTGACATTGCACGCATGGCGTGATCTAAAACAGCCACCAGGTGCATTGTTTCCATCCGTACGAGTTTCCTCGTTGCCGCTACAGTCTAGGACTAAGGACAGGCGAGTTTGTAGGAAAACGGATATATGTGATGGGAAGCGGCTCAGAAAGGAACTATCCCGGCATTTGCCTTTGGATGACTAGGGGCAGGTCAACCCTAGCCGGGATAGTCATCTCTACGCAGTTACTGGTGGCAGAGATGAGGAATTGTTTCGATACGCTGGTTATTCTAAAGCATGCGTTTCTACAGACCTTAACGTGATTGAGCAAGCGTAGCAGGAAAAAAAATGTAATGGATGCCGGCCGTCAGATTCAATGGCGTAGCGGAGGTGTGTTTCACTCTGATAAATTCCAGCGGCTGCGGTAGAGTTGGAAGGTGATAAATAGATATTCTTAATCCTGTGTTATTCGTAGAAAAGTTATATGGGTGACCGTGGTGGCACTTCCACCGGCGGTAATATTCCCGGCTAGTTTAAGGTTTTGTATGTAATCGCCGTCGCAGAAAGGTTTTAAGACACCTCACTATTTGTTGGCGAGCCGTCGCTCTGTCTTCGATCGGTTTGGAGGCGATCAAAATATCTAAAGTAATTAACACGATACAAGTAAAATAGCGATATAAATTGGGGAATGAATAAAACCGTTTAATGCGGGTATTGACTTATCTGGTCGCTGGTTTGCCCGCGACTATGGTGGTGCCGCCGGGCGAAGGAGGGTAGGCGGGCGGAGGGATAAATTGATATCAACCTGGCCCGCGATACACAAAACACTTTTTATTCGCGGTCTCGTATGATGTTGCAAAGAGAACAATGCTTTTCTGATGGAAAATGCGAGGAGAGAATTTAATTTAATTTGAATATGCAAGATTATTTAATATTACGTCTATATGATTCAAAATCGGAGCCGGTACTGGAATGTGCGTCGTATCCACTTGGGGTGGCGATGGAAAAAAAAATTTAATAGCTCGCATATGTTTTAATTTGTTCGTTTCGTCGTATTGTAAACCATTGGTCCCTTGTTTTTTTGGCTAGTTTGAGATTTTGTATGGAATCTCGCCGCGCAGAAAGGTTTAAGACACCTCACTATTTGTTGGCAAGCCGTCGCTCTGTCTTCGATCGGTTTGGAGGCGATCAAAGCTAAATATTTACGGATTCAATTGGGTATCAGTTTACGATTTTTAATACAATACAATATTACAATAAAGCATATTTTATCTATTTTTATTAATATATTACAATTAAGTTTACACATTTTGAAGAAGTTTTAAAATAATTAACAACTTTTTTTAAGGTTATTCATAACGCTGGTGATTTAATATACAAAATTACACTGAATAACGTGGCATAATTGTAAAATTTACATATTTGTTATTTTTAAATATTTTTAGAATATCATTTAAAAATATATTTTTAAATTTTATTATTTGATATGAAAGAATACATCTTCAGCTATACTCAATTAATATTTGATAGCTCTAGTTCAAATGGAAAATAAGTTAAAGATTTTTGGCAGTAGAATTCATGATCCAACCCTCTGTGCGCCGGAACAGATGGGTTAAAGATCTTTTTGACCATAGTGTAAAATGCAAAAGCCAGAGATAGAAATGATTATTTATAATATTTATTCTTTAGACGTTTTTAGACAAATACAATAAGTTTGTGACGTGTTGGACTTATATTAAAAGAGTTATTAAAGCTACAGTGGATTTTTGTGGAAGTTCTAATAAATATTTAAATAATATAGAAAAATATATCATTATATATATTTATCTGTAAATAAATAATCCTTAATAATACAAAAAAATTTCATACATTTAATCAGTTGTAAGATAATATTAAATTATACTAATATTAATCGAATTTCTTTCAAGACAAACTATTTTTATTTTGAGGCATTAAATAATTTAAGATTTTAAAACATATATTTATTAATATATTGCTAGTTAATTATTCATCGATCTGAAATGATTTAAAAAAATATCATTATTCAATATAGGCTGTAGTTTCATATTTTTAATTGGAATATATTTTCTAATTAACTGCGTTTGAGAAATAGTTAACTTTGTATAAATATTAAATTCATATGCAAATCATATTTATTATATACAGCATGTGTGCAATATGAAAAAGGCACATAATTATTTTAAGCTATAAAATAAAACCCGATTAGAAATATATTTATGATATTTCATATGCAAATTTTTTACAAAGCCAATAAACATTGTTATTTTTGGAAAATATGAAGAAAATTTTGGATTTGATCGTAAATTTCTTGTAAAATATTACTGCGATTATAATATAACTAGTTCGTTACCAGAAAAATAAAATTGGAGATTAACATTTGATTATGGCGTGACCTTAATTTTATGGTAAAACAGCTAACAGCGGGACGTATTTCTGGTTAAAATAAAATAAAATAATTTAAACATTATCCAATTCTAATATATTCCAGTATATTTCAATTGCTTCGACCAATTTCGGTGAAACTTTTGGCTGAGTAACCCCTGCAGGGGTACGACTCAGACACGCGCGAGGAATTAGAAATAATGCAGTGCTCGCTTGTTAACATCTTTTTTGTGTTGATAGGCATAGATAGATAAATAGGTAGAGTGGTAGAGGATGTCGCTGGGGTTGGGAGCTTATAAAACGTACAGCCCCATTTTTATGGGGGAGAAACACCGTGAAAGGAATTCGCGCGCCAATAGTTCCAAGTGCCAAACTTGCAGCCGGTGTTATGGCCAAAGTGGTGCAATTTTTCGAAAACCGCTCTGATGAAGCACACTCATTCGACAGATGTTCTATGCGCATTCTGGCACAAAACTCATAAAAATAAAAATAAAAAACCAGCAATACGATGCCACTGATATCCGAACATGTCAATTTAATAATGGATAGTGTATGCGCCATATTGCGAACAAAAAGGATGGAAGGACTGGATATGCGATATAAAAAAATGCTCTATTATATATTGAACGATCGTAATAATTAAATGATTAGAATGAGATACTAGAAAAAATAATGTTTCGTATATATATTTTTAAAATATTTTTTTTATTGGCTCTATGTACTTAGAATACAATAATATATTAATAGTTTAGGATTACATAAAATATCTTTTTAATTTTTAAATTGTAAAAAACAAGGTATTTATATCATAATCTATTATTAGTACAGTTAATAAGCTTTGGCTATAAATTTCAGAATATTGAATTATAAATGATTGCTATTTATTTATCCTCTGAAGAAATTAATTATTTTAAGTGCGTTAACATTTTTTAAAAATTGTTGTTACTCCTATTCAAATAATATTATAACATTTAAAAATACTCATACAAGTATAGGAATAATATTTTTATATTTATATCGTATAAATTAAAAAAATATAATCATAATCTTGTGGGTATTTTCGTGCGATTCTGTGAAAAAAAGAATATGGTCTTTAAGGTACTTAATGGTTTGTGGTACTAAGGGGCAATAAAGGGCTAAGTGATTTCGTTATTTTTAATGATTCTTAAGAACGATAACAAAAATAAATAAATAATTATTTAAATATTTATATATTAGGTAGAGCGATAAGTAATGTCATGTTATTTGCGATACTTTAAAATTAAGGTTAACGGTCAGAGTTAACGGTGAGTCTAGTTTTAACCTTGCCGTGCCGAATATAAATCCTATTTTATAACTTTCTATCCAATTTTCTGACTAATTTATTTATTTATTTGACTACGATGAATAGATGGCATAACATAAAGATTTCAAAGCGGTATTCACCTTAATAAAGATTCGATAAAGATTCTAAAGGTTCTGAAGATGCAAGAGAATAAGTCTCTTACACTAATAAACCCCAGTGCCAAACCACGACACTAGTTAAGTTTAATATTATTTTCAGTTGGATTAAAAAGCTACCTACATAAATATTTTTAAAAAAAACCTGCGAAGGTCACTTCCTCTTACGTATCCTCTGACCAATGTTATAAAGAAATACCTGAATTCATAGTTTTCGACACCTATGTTACCTTCAAGTCATAACACGTATCCTCTTAATTTGCCTTAATAACTTTATCGTCAAGATTATTACATACATATATTTAAAGATGTACCACTATGACTCGATTTAAATGGCAAATCAAATCAAAATGAACAAATACATAAAAATGAAGGGTAGGTTCTTCCTTAGTAGAACTTTAATAAAGTAATAGTGCATATATGAAAACATTCATTTATTCAATTTTTTAATTTTCTTTCTATTTTAGATTAAAAAGCAAATGTAAAATACTAAATCTACTAGCCGTTATTATACCCTGAACAAAATGTTCTCGGTGATATATTCTTCCAAATAATTCCAATTTCATCGATTTTAAACTATAATTTTGACAATATTTTATGTCAAAGTGAAGCCGTGTAAATCTAGGGATGCATATACATACATTCATAAATAACCTATAATTAATTATCAAGAAAATCTTCAATTATTAATATTTTTGTTATAGAAATATAGAATTATATTGGTATTAGTGCAAATTTTTTTTATTAGAACAGTAATTTCCAATAATTATTATAATCGTTGCATTAACATAGAAAATTAATTAACCATATATTTTTATATATTTAAATATTTTTTAAACTTGTACAATGTATGCGATCAATAAACTTAAATACACTGCCTCTTGCTGTAATCAGATGATTTTATTGACGTTATGTTCATGATGTTGTCAACCTTCAGCCCGCGGGACAAACGAGCGCCCAACCAGTTGACATAAAAGTTGATTACTCTCTCCGTACATTTTAAACTTTATTCTGAACATATTCTGTTTAACATTTGAATTGAAATGAAATTGTTTGCCCAACATCATGGGCTTGGCACAACTTACTCGGGCGATACAACCCGCATGGGTGTTAGCGAGCCGACTAATTGTTGCGTATGTAGATAGAGCCTGCCATTGTTGGGGCTTTTGTCTAACTGGGATGTCATTAGAAGATTTCCCTTTGTTTGTGGCCTTACACAATTAGAAAAAACTCTATGGCCATTTTCCTGTCACCGTGCTCTTAAATCGGACCTCCCCCCACTCACATTTAAAAGCGATTGTTTGCAGACATGCCAGCGAAATTAACCAATTAATTTATCTGACTGAAAGTAATGATTGAACAGACCAGAGATGTGTATACATTTAAGACAATTTAACTAATTTATATTGTCGAAAATGAATGGAATGTTTTAATCTTGAATACCTAGCGGAGAATGTAAGGCATGTGCAGATTCTGCTTTGTGTATACACAATACATAATATATCCGGATGTTGTATATTATAATATATATATATATAAAGTTAAATTATATATTCGATAATAATTAGCGGTTTGAAGATAAAACTGCGATACCCTGATTTTTTTTTGTCGTGTTAAAGGCCTCTTTGGTTTCGCTCGCATCTTGTTTGTTGCCGAAATGCCGTGTTGGCCAAATTTGGGATCGGCGTATTCCCCAAAACGGGTCCCCCACAATGCATCGCGAAATTTTAATCAAAAATAAAAAAAGACCTCTGGCTCTATAGGTCGATCGCAAAAAAAAGTGGCCGCTAAACGCGGAACGCTCCGAAACAATGGGAGCAGGCTTTCGGTAGTGGTCTGGGAATGCAATAGGGATGAATTTTTATCATTCTGCATTTTATCATTCAGCGCACCGGAATTTGGCATGCATAATGTCGTCGGAGATGAATGAACACATAGATGACACGAATTCTGTCAAAAATATGTCCATTTTTTATTCCCACAATTTAATAATTAATAAATAAAAATATATGGTCATTTAAAAAAGGCTGTGTGGCATCATAAACGTTTGAACCTCTTTTTTTTTAAAAAAAAACGTTTGTGGCGCTTCAATTTCTGCACCTTTTTATCCTCGTATCCTAATCGTTTAATTTTATGATGTGCAAAATATCTGGCAAAAAATAATATATAAGAATTAGGTCAGCTTCATTTTTTTTATTTGAAATTTATTATAATCTGAAGCAGTGGTCGCCAAACTCAATAAGGATGTCTGGTGAGCTACTAATACATATTCCTTCTTTATATATTTTTGTATTATCGTCCTTTATTGTACCATACACAATATTATTATATTACTTAAAATAAATTAGGCCATTGGACTTGCGTACTTTAATTATTTATTTATAAAAAAAATAAAATTGAAAAATGTCTTGAAATAAGTGAAAAGTAAAAAGATTTTTTTCAATTCTCGGTTAATGATTATTCACTCCCATCGGAATGCAATTATCGAGATGTATATCTGTAAGTCTGTTTCTGTATTTACTTTTAACTATCTCCATGGTGTAAAACATTGATTCACATAAGTAAGTAGAACAGAACAATGCCTTTGAACGCAATTCGAACTAAAATTTAATACTTTTCTAATGAGACGAAAGGCCTTACAGATTCTGCAGTTAAGGCAACACTCTTAAGCGATAAATCACATTGAAATTCAATCAATTCCATTTCTACAGAAATGGAATTGATTGGTGTCATCTTCTTGAAAATTATGTTGTGAAATGTCATAATTTATAAAAAGAGCTGAAACAAATTGTCCAAGCAGCTCAACTTTTTTAAAGTCAATTAAACCGCAGATCGAACTGTTTTCGCAAGCTTGAAGGAATCTGGACATTATTTTCTACTTTGCAGATTACACGATTTATTTCTTTTTCCAGTTTCTCTTTCAAACAGGGGTAATATTTAACTTCTTCACGACTTAGGTTGTGCTCTCAGAATGTAAGTTTTGTTGGAAAATGCCTGTACTTTAGAGATCATTCCCCCTAAATTTTTATTTTGTCCCTGAATTGTAATCTTCTATTCATTTAATGTTTCTGTAACATCCGCAGCCACTCAAAATTTGTAAGCTCTGAGTATGTTTCATCATTTTCGTTGAAACGAAACGATGTTTTTACTCCGACCTACGTATTTCTGTGTGAGAAGGAAGTCTCCTTACTGGGAATTTACCTCATCTTTTATAGCCTTGAACAGATTGTTTCTCTATTTTACTTAGAAATTTATATTACAACAGCAAGTATTTTATACAAATTTAGTTTGAGAAATATTTCATTTCAGAGACCAATAATAAAATTGCAAATTTTTAAATATGATAAAATATCCTACGCGAGCTACCGTTTGGCGACCACTGATCTGAAGCATTCAAGCCGTCGATCATGATCGACTAAATCACTAATTTATTTTAAATGGATTATTGAATGTTTTTTATAGAAAAAGTTTTTATAAAAGTGATGATATTTTTCAATTAATTCGATTAAATTTATTTTTCTAATTACGCTTAGATTAAATTTAATTTTAAACTGAGTGATCCGTCAAAACCAAAGCATATGTTACATATACAAATGATGACAAATGGAATTAATTGGTCGAATAATTATTAAAAAATCATTATAATAGATGTTGTTTTATTGACTCTAAAGATGTACAACGCTATGCTCATTTCTTTTTTTAGTAAATTACCTATTTTAAATATATTTATCCGCTAACTGAAAATGTTAAATCTTATTCATTCTCTTCAACTCTTATTCATCGGAAAAATGAATAAGAAACATCTATAGGGTTTGATCTAATATCCTATTCAATAT
The DNA here is from genome assembly GCA_022495035.1 of Philopotamus ludificatus. Taxonomy (NCBI): domain Eukaryota; kingdom Metazoa; phylum Arthropoda; class Insecta; order Trichoptera; family Philopotamidae; genus Philopotamus; species Philopotamus ludificatus. The sequence continues at coordinate 223,961 of JAGXCT010036410.1, read as the reverse complement.
AAGACATTTTTTTAATAAATAAATGGAAGAACAAGGTCATTTTTTTGCTAAAAAATCTTTTGGGCCAATACGTCTGGCGCACGGAGTGCAAAAGGTTATTAAAACCCATGCAAACAATCTTTATATTTGCTCTATATATTTTTAAGAATTTTCTGGCATCTAAAATATGTTTCTATGGATTTTTTTATGCGAGAATTAAAATTTTTCCTAAAGCAAACTATAAAAAGTCCGAAATTTTTTAACCATTTTTATTTTATTTATATAAGAATTGCATTAGATAAATTCGATTAAATTGTAAGATTATATCTAGATTAATTAGCACAATTAAAAAATATTAGACACATATTCTGAAAGTAGTCAGTCTAGTCAAATAGATGGAACGCGTCTATCATTAGGCACTTAAAAATTCTAGTTTGTTTAAAACTTATTGTATTTTAGATACATCTTACCTGTCGCTATATATAAAATAGTTTAACTTATGTTAAATCATCTCAAATATATATTTATGTTCTAATAGTTTTTTACATTTATTATAATTGATGATTACGGAATTTTTCATAATAATTAGCAATCATAAAATATCAACAAATACATTTTTTACGCGTTTTTACAAACACAAGTTTTTTATAGATGCGCCGACTCATAAAATTATTTGCAGCGTTGAATGTCAATCAAATTAATATAATATATTTAAAATTCTTAATAAATAATTAATAAAGCCCATCAACGTTTAACATCGATAGAACATGTTTTATATTAATAATTAGTTTTGAATTATTTAGCGGAAAAATTCCAGTTTTTAATGAAAAAAAACGTTATTTATAAATTTTCATTTATATTGAAATTTAATCAAACGACATCGCTCTCGGGGAAGTCTCATAAAATATATTAATTGGAATAAAAAATATATTCCCGCTGTGTAATTGCCATGTTTGCCAATTGAGTGTTTGCAAACGTTCCAGTGTTATGTATATATAAAATGCTCTTTTGCGTAATAAAATCGTGGACTTATTAAATTATTATAAAAACGGCTATACCTCACACAATGTCGTCGCATAATAAAAGCCGGGCTAGACATGTCATAATGTCGTCATTTTTCGTCGCCGCATGACCACGTTTATGGCGTGCTTCATTCCGTAGTGCAACTTCGCGGAATCATTTGACATGCTTGACTTTATAGTGCGGAACGCATCGTCGAACGGACCTGGCTTTTAAAATTCCGTCCATGGTGGTTGCATTAAAATTGGGTTAAATTTATGCGCCATTAGCACCAGTCGAATGCTCTTGTAAAGCTTCGTGAAAAGCTCACGTTGAAAAGCTACGGTCACGCTACATTGTGGGACCTCCGCGGCTGAAGTCCGCTCGCCTGCAACACAAATGAAATTTGTATGAATGCGAAATGGATCAAGAGTATTAAAATTCATGCGAACCATTGAATATGGACCCGAACCAAAATGTAAAATATGCCATATGTCACATTGATCGTATTTTAAAGCTTTTTTGTATAAAAATCTCAAGACATTGTAAACATTTCATCGGGATTTGTTTGGAATTTTGCGGTGATTGGCGTATCCACAAGTTCCAACATCAGAGGATCCGTGACTTTTTAATTAGTGATGTAATCACTGATTATACAGCGGATTCTCTTTGATCTATAATTATATATGTGAAAATGTTATACTACCAAGAAATGTAGAGATTTATAAACAAATGCCGTTGGCTGATGAATTATGATCAGAATTGGATCTGTTCAAATACATATGCGATCAATGCAAATTGAACACGAATCATTGCCTCGTTTAATTAGAAGAACCAAAAGTATATTATATATAAATATAGTATATTAATTAAAAAATCGTGCAAATATAGCAATAATGAAAACCTTATAAATAAATTACACAAAAAATTATTTATACATATATCATTTGAGAGTCTGTTAGGACCCATACGCTCACCGAGTGAGTGTCTCTTGGCTGGCAAATAATGATGATTTATACATGTCTTTTAATCAAAAAAATAAATATACTAACGACATCAATAATGTGAATTTCTTATTTTTAAGACATCTCTTATCCGTTTTTGACTATTTTGTTGCACAAGTTGTTTATATATTTTTTAATATCCATCCATAAAAATCTGCGGTTTCCGTTAGAATTTTAAAGCTCGTCGCGAATTGCTAAATTGCTTCAGAGTTGATTAATTTCACCATGTTGTGCGATTTTTTCTCCATTGATCATTGGCTATTGTGTCATTTTGTGACGCGCGAAAATAAAAATAAATATTATATATTATATAAACACTTTGTTTCTGGAAATCGTATTAGAACAAATAATTAATGTAAAAATATAATATTTCCTCCTTTTAGTGGACCATGTATTTCAAAACCGTGTTAAACAATAATTGAGTGTACTTCAAATATTGTGTTTTCCACGACTTTAAACCGATTTAAAAGAAGACATTATTTTATTTTAAATTAAATTAAAAAAACTTGGTTCAAAAATCTTTTGGCCAATACGTCTGGCCCACATAGTGGAAAAGGATAATGAGTTTTTTTTCTGTAGAATATGGGGGGGATAGTAACTTCTCATATCCAGTTCAACTTCTAAATTCTTTAACTGACAACATCATCTTTAGTCTAAGATAGTTCATTAAGGTTTTAAATCAAATGCTGTTTTTTATATAACATTATTAAATATTTGAAGGCTATTCCGATTTAAATGCTCCCATTATTATTTCTCAATAGTCCTATATATTTTTTTTAATTTTGCGTCACAAAATGACGTCATTTTGTGACACAGCAGCCAATGATGTCTGTCTTAGTAATTGATTATTAATTTAACAGCATAAATATCATTTCTTGTTTCTTATAAAGTTTTGATAAAGAACATCAGAGGATTCTTTCATGGGACTGGAAATCTTACAATTTTAAATTAAATAAGAACATTTGGAGTTAATGAAGTGAACGTAGAAATGTCTTATATATAATGTAATTTGGAAATATCTATACAAAAGAGGATTTTACTTCAAAGGATTTCTATTTTTTTTAATTTTCTATTATATCACATATATCAGTTCCCGGGCTTTGGTTGGCGACCTGACCCGTATTCGAAGAGCCAAGATAACCTGGAGAACGTCCGTCGCAGTCATGACATCATGGTTACGACGGTGGTGCCTCCAGGTGGCAAAGACCCGCCTCAGGGTTAATATGCCACTTAAATAAAAAAAAATATAACCATCTGCAATCATATGAGAATTATATTTATTTCGTTGAGACTGGAAAAATTGTAATAGAATAAAAATAAAAATAGCGATAAAATAAAAAGTTTACTAATTACTTTTAAAGCTCAATGAAACGTATTATAATCTTTATTCAAAAAGTGCAATGCTGTTTTATGTTCAATAATTTTCTTTTAGATTATACAAAAGCTTAAACCTGAGAATACGTTTAATTCGTGGTATTATTTTTATTAAACAATTATTGTCGAAATTTGATTGATAAAAATTCATAAATTGGTAAAAAATATTTTTATTTACAAATTCTGTTTTGAATAAACTTCGTAACATGCATGTTTTCATATATGGGATATAAATTCAAATCCTCGAATTTTGTATGCATACTATTTGCATATTTCATCTTTTAGTATATATACTTGTAATCTTTTTCTCTTTAAATCATAAATACATTAAAATATTTGGCCTAACCCCAAACAATATTTTGCTAATGGTTAATATCTGTATGTATAAATATTTTCCGGAGCTAATGCAATGAACCAACAATTAATCAAATTGCAATACCAAACTAAGATTACTTCAATCATTACCAGGCTCCACTGTTGAAACAACCAATCAATGTTCGGTTGCATTATCCAGCAAACGTAAATTGTTGTATACCAGCTACTAATAATAGCTTTAATACGTATTCTTGCACCTTTTTAAGACCAACATTACCGACAGGAGGCAATAAAGTAAACATTTTTACAGTGGCACACGTGGTCCCTGTTAGTCTTCGACCGAGTTCCGTTGCAGACCTAAACCAATATGGGAATAAATAGCTACGATGTCAGGACCAATTCCAGACATGTCCACTGCAATATGAAATTATTTCTATCTCGTAAAAATCCCCTACGTCTCGTCGATGTATAATAGTAAAATATTTTTATTCTCGCCGACCCACATCCGATATTAGAACATTAACCCAGATATGCAATATTCGATTTGAATTATTTGATAAAAATATATTGCAAAACTGAATCGAATCATTTCCGTTCTGCGCTGAAATAAAAATTTAAAATGCACACGAGTATTTCACACCACAATGTGTAATGGAATTTAAATCTCTTTTATCCGGCGAATAGTTTCCCTTGTTTTGGTTTCGATAATGGTAGTACTAAAACGAGTCTATTAAAATCCGAGATTTCCTGAAACGTACTGAACGATATTTACACTGTGGCATCTGCACACGTAAGAAATAGCCTAAGATACATTCAACTAATCTTTGGGGACTTATCGAGGCTTAAAGAGCACGGCTATTAGATGGATATGAAAATCAATTGTAATCGGTTTCGTAATAATACTCGTAAAAAAATATCTTAGATATCATTTACTCAATTTGGTGTTATTTTTTATACAAATTCAGCAGTTTCTAAATTAGTACCATTTACAATCCTGAAATATAATGATAGTCCCTCGATTGTATTAAGCTTATTTTGATAATAACTTCGCGGTCATATTATCTCTGAAATTTTATTCACACAAGTAAAGATTATTCTTTTTAACTCATCCGTCACGGCGGTTCGAAAACAATTGTGTCGTCCGAAGGGTCTTAGGGTCTCCTAGAGACTCCAAGTTTAATAAAAAATAGTTAACCATGATATGCTTCATAATTTGGACGATAAATTGGATTTTTTAACTAATCAATATGATGCGTAAATGACTCGGCAATGTCTCACCGCAGACTGAGCTTTGGCTGCACGTATTAATCGCACGTTTCACTCGCACTCGGCATATCGTACCGAAAGTGAGCGAAAAAAAACGTCGCGCGTGGCGCAGGAGTAAATATTGCTGTTTTAATTTTTTTTTTCGCAATTGCAGACTATAGAGATCAATGATTATTTATAATATATATTCTATAGACTTTTTTTAGATAAATACAAAAAGTTTGTGACATCTTATACAAAAACTTGGGATTTATATTTTACAAAAACTTGGGGTTCACAATACGCCAAGGTTTCTGAAACTGAATGCTACAAATTAATATTTTTTGATATACATAATTTATTATGAATTAATACACAAAAAATTAAACCCAATCCTTATTTGAAATAATTAATTTATGGTATGGCAAAAACGTATGCTGGACTAAGTTTGATATAAAAACAAACTGATTATCACCGGAGCAACAAAAGTGATCCAGTTTAATAATAATTCACTATCTCAGAAATGCAGCTTTCGAGACGTGCAGAGATGGATTCAAGTTTAAGCGAGGTACATCAAGTTTCGTTAAAAAATGGTTCAGAAACAAACGAACTTCATCAACGACAGCGAAGCTCAAATATTAATGTAAACCCTTTTTTATAAACGAAAGTGTAGAATAATTAAGATATAACTTTTTACATTAACTTTTTATATATGATATTAACAACGGTAAGTTTTATATTATTATTTTTCATTATTTATATACCCGGAAGTCTCAAGAGTGTATGACCCTTGCGAAAAAATTATGGAGTGTAAATATATTCAATAGGACATTATTAAAATTCGATTTTTAAAAATGAACATGTTTACAAGAGTAAAATCCATCACTCCCAATTTATGTATCGCGATCGATTGAACTTTTATTAGACATCATTATTTTTATATTTATTGCTTCCACCAGCATGTCCGATTGATTGGCCCAATTGAAAGCTTTTGTAGCGCCTGGTTATTAAAAAAAACTATATCACCATACATATTCAGCTATAAAAACTAGCGCAGATAAAATAAAATCTGAATTTTACGTATTATTAAAATACAGCACGAGTGAATTTAATTTTTCAATTAAATCCTGCAGTTTATATTCCGTGTTTTATAATTTAATTCGCAGAGGAAACTCTGCAAAAAATTATGACAACTTTTAATTGTATATTTATGTATATGGAGTATGAATTTTTCGTGGGATGCTCTTGATAAAAAGGGAAATTAATTAAATGCGATTCTGAGAAATTCATCTTCATGTAGGCTGTGAACGTTTTAATAGCAGCTATTTATTCGCATTAGGCGCAAGACCAAGCAGGTCTTTGTACACGGCCGTGTATTTACATACTCATCTCTCCTTATTGTTGTGGCATAATTATTTTATGATATTATGTTCTGGAGATTTCAATCATATCGTAATTAAATATAGGAGCAAATCCCTTTGTGGAATTATTCACGCTTGACGCTCTACACGGGTTCATCTCGTGGATGCGATATATTTGGATTTCCTCTTTTGTTATTCAATTAAATTACGCCGTGATGGGGGAGACGTGGAATTACGATTTTTTCCTATGGTAGATTTTGACGTGGGTGAAAAAAAAAACAACATCCCCGTTTTGCTTTTGTAACAACCCTCGCAGGCAGACAGAAATAGTTCTGCAATGAATGCAATCAAGAAATGTGTGATTTTTTTCCAATGCACGTTAATTTTAATATATAAATAGAAAGTAGGTTAAATAGTGAATCCTCTAAGATTATTTGACGTCGTCTGGTCCAATACCTGAACGTGATACTGTTGCATTCGTGGACGATCTTAGAGGACGTAGAATTACCACAGGAATTAAGACTGTCACCGACTAAATCTGAACACATTAGCAGCACTGTCCATCACAATCAGCATCACATTACCAAAGATCCAATGAATTTTTATTATATTAAAGTTTATAAAGATCACCTGAACACCATTTTTGTATTAAATTATTCCCAGAAAATTAAGAAAATTAGTGGCATAGCACGAAAATAGCTAATGTTAATCTTTTTCACTCTGACCGATTTTAGTCGAATCTATGATTTAATCTTATTATATATTTTTTACAAATTTATTGAAAGAGATATATATTTGGAAAATTAATAAAAATCTTCTTAAGGGTTTGATCTGATATCCGATTTAAAAAAATATATTATTTTTTAAAAATAATGTTTTTTTTAAATCGTCTGGCCCATGGAGTGGAGAAGGTCAAGGAGCAGAGACTGCCATCTAAAAACTTATAATTATTACTCCTGGGGTCTATTTATAATGAAAAATAGACCCCAAGCATTTCAAGTTGACTTATTTTTTGAAGTAACGAATTATTCTATGAATAAAAATAGTTATTCATGATATCTTTTAAAAATTTAGTCGATATTTTGGACTTTTTAACTAATCAATATGCCACGTAAATGACAATGCCCTCGGCGATGTCTCACCGCAGACTGAGCTCTCGCAGCACGTGTCAATCGTACGTTTCACTCGCACTCGAGAAAAAACATCGCGCCCATGGCAACAGCAGCGAATATCGTTGTTTTTATTTTTATTTCGCAAAATTGGACAATAAAGTTCAATGATTATTTATAGTATTTATTCATTAGACCTTTTCAGACAAATTACAAAAAGTTTGTAACATGTAGAATTTATAATATAATAAAAGAGTTATTCGGGGTGTTCTCAGTCTGCGGCGAGACATCGACGGGTGTGCGTGTCATTTACGTGTCATGTTGATTAGTAGAAAAATCCAAAATATGGACTAAATTATAAAACATATCATGAATAACTATTTTTATTAGTATTTGATGGGATAGTTGATCATTATCGACCACTTTAGGATGTAAATGATTAGAAATGGTAGATAAGTGCGTCTATCTTCACTCTTAAATCGATTAAAAAAGAGAGCCAAACCCATTAAGACAAATTCTAGGGACATGAACCATCTGATTTCTACGTATGAAGCATATTTATACTCAGTAAAATAATAGATCATGAAGTCAGCATGATAAATGATATGGTTTTGCGTACACAAGAAAAGCTCGATTCAAAGATTTTAATATTTTTCATAACATTTTGTCAGTCTGCCATTTGTTTATATATATAATATCAATTTATTTAATAATGTGACATTATCATAAATCATTACGTTAATAAATGCTGTTTTTGACATTACATTAACATTTGTATTATGTTCTGTTTATACCAAATCCTTTTTTTATTACCAAAAAAACATTTATTATTATTAAACACATTTCAATACAATGGCCGACATGATCCGAGAGTAATAATATCCTTCAACGAACAGTAAAAATTGCTAAGCTCTGCGAAACCATTATGCACCCTCCCTTATTCGAGGGATAATGTTTTATTGAATAATGCCAAAGGGGTGGGGTAGTACACCAAAGCGGAATTAGCATTGCAATCGCCGCGGAAATCAATGCTTTTCGCCATCATGATTGCATAGCGCAAAATTACAAAAATGAATCTGTAAATTGAGTCATAAAATCTTTATCAATGCAGTCTGGTCTCGGTGTTTTTTCGAGCTGCTCTCTCTACTTTTCAACTTTAAAAAAAAGTCATTTTGGACTACTAAATAAATATAATAGAAGTATTGTCTTCCTGGAGACACGGTAGTCTGGTGCGGTTATTATTTTTTCAAGGGTCTGAATCCTTGAAACAAACACAAAAGACAAGTCTGGTACGTTGTAATATAATTTCTTTTGCATATACAGACGTAAAATTATTATTTTTTATGTGATCAATGCATGTTTATGTCAGCAATAAAGATTATCTTTATGGCAGCTGTCGACAATATGTCAATAAAACCTGGCTAGATAATTCAATATTTTTTTATTGATTTTTTTGTTAACAAAGACCATACCTTAATAAAAAATGTATTTTCAAATTAAGCATTACGTTTTATATATTCATATACGTGTCGTAAACCCCCGCGGTAAGTAAGGCCTCCGTACAAAGGAATCGATGGAAATTCTACCACTCGAATATTGTTAAATATGAATGAGTCAAATCTATCGGATGAAGAGGGGATCGGAATTCATGATTAATCTATCATCTTCACATCTAGGGGTTTTGTGATGAAGAGATGTGCACTCGACTTACGAATCTATTGTCAGTTTTTGATTAAATTTTATATACATAAATATATGTATCCTTCACTTTTGCCATTTTCGAGTTGGATTTAATTGTCTATAAAGTTATCTAAATAAGGATGATGAATATATTTACTTAAGCAGTTCATAATACTCTTGCAAAATTAATTGCATTTTCCGACAATAACATTAATTGCTCCCGGGTCGCTTACACGATTCCTCGGTGCATAGTTTCGACGATGTTTATAATATGCAAATTATATTTACTGTAGTGTTCACGAATAAATGATGAAGTGGCTGTGTCGTAATGGAGGCCGTGTCTCGTCGCTTTCAGGAAGCTCGGCCACATAATGGCCCGCTCCCCGGCAGCACACTTAAGTCTTTAAAAGCTCACTATTCAAGGGTAACTGTGCCTCGGGTACAGAGAGATGTAATGATAAAATTAAGAATGAAATGCAAAGCCATGCTCGTCTCATCAAAGCTTAGAGATTCCCTCTGAGCGAGCCTCCGGGACTAATGGCGCTGATGCTTGCCACTCTGCCACTCTCCCGAGATTGTGGTACGCACTCGGCGATGTGAATAACCGCCATATGCAACATTGTGGCTTTCTTGTTTTTATGTAAATTTTATGCGAGATTAAAAAAATAATTAAGTAGATATTTTGAAACGACAACTCACCCCATGCCCCTTTGTCGTGGAGTTTTAAATATTTTACTTATCCCTGAATCAGCCACATGACCGAATCCTTTAGTAAAATGCTAAAAACGCATATAAGCTCTGTATGTTATACAAAATCTTTAATGTTACACATCCTTTACATTTTTAATTTTACATTGAAAATGATTGTATACAGACTTCTAAAGCAACAATTTAAATTAATATTTAAATAATAGGCATCTCATTTTAGAGAATGGTTATGCATATTTTACAATATTAAGTTATAATTTATTACATTAATCTAACTGCATATACAGTTTAATTTTCTTGATTCGATTTCCTATATCCCTGATTTTTATTTATTATATTTTTAATAAAACTTTTACAATTAAACTATATATTTTGAATTCAAGACCATATCATAAAAAAATCATCTACGCTAATTTGACAAGTAAAAACAATAAATTTCGGCTCATCCATATACACTGTGGAGCTGCAGCACCCCCAAGCAGATTGAGGAAAAATATATTTTTATATATTCTATAAAACTATCGCGTGTATTCTTATAAATAATTACTTTTATTTTTTAAAGTTAGTATTTATGCATGTAGTTTTATACTCTAAATATATTATAAGTGTTTGATAATAATAATGATAATAATAATATATTCATAAATAAATAGTGAATATATATCTGATTTTATTTATTCCCAATTTAGTTTAATATTAACACTTTATGAGCCGCAGGGTTTTACATCAAACCTAGCCTGGGGGCCGCATGGTTTCATGTGTTGATAATCCAAGCTAACATGCACGTGTATCCATCTGTGGTCATGTAGTAGAATTAAATTGTGCATCGTTATCAGAAAAAAATGGGGGTATGGCTCTCACGCCAAAAGGCGTGAACGGCTCATAACGCTTGGCTACAAAATCACGTCAAAAGGCGTGAACGGCTCATAAAGTGTTAATATAATGCAAGCGTTATTTATTATGTCAGAAAATCGAGGATATTTATTATATTAATATAATATAAAATTAAATTTACTGGAAAATTATATCCTAATTTTGAAACAAATAATTCTAAGACGCTTTTTATAAATTATGTAAATTATTTTTTTATCTCTGAATTTTTAGGGATTTTACTTCCACTATAACTTTATAATTTAATTTATGAATTTTATTGTCACCTTTATAATTTTAATTAAATAAAACCTCTCTGTTAGTAAAATAAAAATAATGAGTTGAAAGCCACAGAGCGCTCTTAAATTATTATATTTAAAAAAACAAGGTTTTCAAGCAATGAAAAAAATTTAATATATCATATGAAATCATTGAAATATTTTTATTCAAGTAGGTCCTAAAATCATGACCAGCTTTTTTGTATACAATTTCCAATTAATTTAAATTTTATATTAAAATGCAGAATTTGCGTGTAAGTAGTAAACGATCTTTTCGCGTGTGATTTGACACCCCAGAAGGTGATTATATGAAGAGCAACGTAAACTCTTGAATTAATTTTGCGTGCACCACAACATCCAAATCTGTATGCACTGCTCTTACACAATAGCAGTTCAAACACTAAAAATGCGTCTATCATCGACAAAATTAATGCATTACCCTCAAATGTGTTGTTATCAGCTTTAACCCCATGTTTAACCCTTTTCAAACTAATGTTTAAGTCATATCGCATTTCGTTTCAGAGCGGAAGACGTACGCGTGGTCAAGAAAAGGTCAAAATGGAAGCCAAAAAAGTGAGACGGAGAGGGACCCCAATTCCCGTGGCACCGCCGAGGGTTCCTACCCCGATGCCACCATGTGAAAATGAGAGCAGCTTACCATTACACACCACCGCCGATCGGTAAGTTGTTATTATTAAGTGGGCGTATCTTCGTTTATGAAAGGGTAGCGGTGCTCATGACAAATTGCAGACATTTTTTCCCCGCTAAACATCTGGTCTAAATGAATCTAGGCCTGTACCAAGTTAATGTGTAACATACAACTTGTTTTATTTTTACAAAAATACGACTATCCCATGTAATTTGTTAAAGGGTAGTCACTATTTACGGAGCGGTTGTGACATTGTGAATTATTAAGCATTTCAAACGTGCTTCTTCGGTAACCGATGGTATTTGACTGAATGATGTTTGTGATCTAGTGGTAGATGATTTTGACTTAATCAATATATATTTCTTTAGAAATATTTTCATTCGCGCTAAAAAGTGGAATCATGAATATATTAAGTTAAATTATTTAATTAATGGCGCCTTAAAAGGCGGTATTGATTAACTAAAAGCATCAATTAAATTATTCCTAGGCCAAGTATCGCCTTCTGCAAACCTTAATAGAAGAAATGGTGGATAGAAAATTTTGGGTTTGTAGAAATGGTAGATAAATAGCTGTAGTGGTTCTAGAAGATTCAAAATGGATTGATATAGGAGGTTCAGAATAGATTCAGCTCGCGAAGGATAGAGAAAAATATTAAGTGCATCAAATTCAGTAGATTATCTACGATTAGGCACTCGAAGAAGAAGATGCTGCTAATAATATTCTAACGTAGGCGATTTGCCTATGTTTTGTGATCCATCTTCTCTGTTCTTGGTGAGGTGGAACAATTCTGTGCTCTCCAAACCGACCCAGTTACAAATTTGACAAAGCCATATTAGTGCATTTCTACCTAATCATCGTTTTTTATTAATACTATACCTCTTATAAAACGGTCATTAAACAAAAACAAACTAGTTCTTCTTCGTTAAAAACATGGTCCTCCAATATTTATTCTATATACAATATTAAATATCCAGCCATTAAATTCTTCTTCATCAATACCACGAAAAATGTTAATTGTCTTTTCATATCCATCTTCTATTGGTGAATCGATATTTTTTTCAGTGACTACTCCTGTCCATAACATTTTTCAGCAAGCATTTATTGTTTTTACAGATACCGAAACCATTTCAAATAGATTTTTGTTCCAATTATATAGTATATAATATTTTTGTAATGTTAATTCATTGTCTACGGGCGTCGTGGATTTTACATAAAAAGCGTTTATGTGTATGTCCGGGGCGCGCATATCACACGTTAGCCGATTGGCTGTAATTTTGATAGCGTTTTGTTTTTTCCAATATTTTTTTGTTGTTGTTAAATACTTGAAAGTTGTAGCAATACAAAAAAATGTAGCGAGTGCATATAAAACCATTTATTCGAAATATTTTATGGCTCTTTTACATGAACGAGTGTGGTACGAAATTGCTGACTTTTTTGCAATTGTTTAAAGTTTAATATTTACTGCAAAATGAACAGCGTTTAAGAATTTATTTATTTATTACACTGTTATAATATTTGTTTTTTTCGTCAGCAGATCAAATATGTTCTTATCGGAAGGATACTTTGTTTTATTTTTGATTGAATAAACTCTTACTGATGTCATATCGTAATTAATCTCTTTTATTTATGACATTCCTCAAAATTTGGAGCTATAAAAACAGCCAGATTATCCCATTGATCCAACGGCTTATGACCTTGAAATTTCACACACAAACCTTCTATATAAATATTCAAAAGACCATGTTTTATTAAAAAAACAATTTGGTCTGTTTCTTAAAATTTTGGAGACCCTTGCTATAAAATATGAATTATTTTTATGCATTAACTATCCAGTAACTGTTGAAGTTGAAGTAGTTGAATTTTTGGTTCAATATCTAGATTAATAAAAGAGTGACCGCGATTCGCTCCGTATGCAATGTGTTAATTATTTTTTAATTGAGAGTAAGTTTTTTTCGAAAACCGTATTATATAGAGTGTGTCCAAAGTATTATTCTGATCTGTAGACAGCAATGCTTCGGTTTACAGATGTCTCCACATGATTTATTGGAGGTATTTCATTTTACAGCATTTTACGGCGTTCATAAGCTCCCGCTCTCTGTGAAGAAAGATGAAGCACAGTTTCATTCTTTCCGTGTTCTATTAAAGAATTTTCATGACAACTCCAAAGTTGTTCGTTAGTAATTCGATTAATTATTTTTCCACTATCCTAAAATATTTTGAAGGGAATTTTAGGGGGAAATTTATAGGCCCGATGGAAATAACACACATTTAATATGTATGACATCGACTCCTGAAAATAATAGGTTGTATAACACGACACTTCAAAGGTTGCACTTAATAGCCCGAAAATACCAAGAATTCTAAACCGAAGCGGATTCTTTGCGTAACTCGATCCGCGCAATGCGTTCCATTGTACACGGTGATATTAATACCCGAAAAAAAAACTACGGAAAAACAAAAATAGTCCCGAAATATATATGCATTTTTTAAGCACTGCACTATTAAGAATTGCATTCATGCTCTTAACGATCGTTTCCCGAAAAATGTGGCGACATATATTCCACTTCAACCAGACCCCTTCGTGTTAATTTATGCAAGCCCCATCCCATAAAATACTTGCACTCTTGTCTTTAGCAACATGTACACATTTTTTTTTCAGTGCATGAAATTTATTGCCCTTAGGGTCTTCGCCTATAAACACAGGGTCAATAACTCTGCGTCTAAATGCGGTAGTCGAATTACAGCTCGGCGATGACTAAGTAAGGTATGGGGATTAATGAAGCTTTTACCGTGGAGCAATCAGTGACATGGGGGTTCGGTCTGGGCTTTCCCATGTAAGACAGTTGCATCGGTACACTATTAAAAAGCTTCATGTTACCGTTTTGCTCCTAATGCCTTTCAATGGCTCGTCTGGCTGTCATAACTTTGTATTAAAATCAGTTCGGAGGGCTGAAATGCACCGTGGGATGAGAAATACAGGAAACGTCAAGCCGCTGAAACACAATCTATATTATACATATATTTTTTTTTCATTTTAATTAGCTGTTTACGTCGAACGAAATAATTCTCCGGATATATACAAACGATACCAGTGATGTACTGCGTTAATTTAGAAATATTATCTTAATAAATTCTTATGTATAAACAGGATGTTAATGTATTAACTCAATGGTACTGAAGATAAAATCAGAGAGAAGCGCATTCGAATGCAAAGGCATCCGGTCAATATTTTTTTTACTTGTTTACCCAGACGATGATCTTATTGCACCGCGAACTGTTTGTAGAGCAAAAACATTTTGCCACTCGTTGCCGATAGCTTAAATCAATATTATTCGGATGACTCGTTGATCAGCGATGCGTTGTGGTTGTCGATACCAATGACTAACGTCTCTCGAGGATGTTTTAATTAGTAGATTGAAGTTTTCCATAGAAAATGGGCCGCCTTTGATTGCCGCCGAGCTCGACGTTAATTACGGTAATGCGAATCCGCGATGTTATGCCGCGTGGTAAGACAACAAAAAGATGGTTGGTTGGTGTTTCACAATCGCCGACACTGTCTGCGGCACCTACTGTCTTCTGTCACCAGCCACTGTCTCCATTTCCTACTGTTCTCGATAAAGGACACAGGCCCGGCTGCACTCTGGCACATCCAAGTACCGCCATTGAATCCGACGCCGCGATGAGAACGTTTCTGCAGACTGGCTCCGAATGAAAATATTTTCACAGTCTGATGTTATGACTGTTTTAAGTAAATATTAAAATAGTATATATTGACTAAATATCTTATTTATTTATAGATAAATAATGAATACACTTTCCGCAATTACGACGCATAACTTTGACACTAATTATTAGATTTTGGATTTAATTTTCTAAAATCTTCTTTAATTACTTAAAAAAATGAAAAACAGTGAAAAGTTTTTTTCTTGAATAACTCTTTTAATATAAATCCAACATGCCACAAACTTCTTGCAATTGTCTGAAAAAGTCTAAAGAATAAATATTATACAATACATAATCATTGACTTGAAGAATTCATCAATATCTATACATGAAATGCTTGGGGTCTCTGATAGACTCCTTCAGACGACTTAGTTGCTTATCCGAACTGAAAAAATAATTATTTTTTTCACACCTCATCATCATCTATTTCAACTATTTATTAATCTAGTACCGTCGACGACATTTCATCGACAGCCAAAGATTCATAAATATGTATTAATTTGTGTAGTTTATTGATTGATTGATAGACAAGGATCTGACTCTAATATTGACTATGACAGATCGTAAACTAATTGTATGACGTTTTAATCAACAATACATGTTTCTTAAAATACTAAATAATTATTTATATAAAAGCGGCGACTTGTTTCCAGAAGCTATCTATCATAAGATTTTAATTCAGAGTTATTTATATTTTTATTTTATTTCATTTGAGTGTAAACATCCTCTAGTTTTTCGTTTTACTACCATCTGCAATTCGTGGCTCTTTTATATCCATAAAGTACTTGTTGGGAAGTGCCTTCACGACATTTTCAATTACAATAATGTATTATTGATGTATATGCCTATTATAAATGTAAGATAGTTTATTTAAAAAAACCATAGTCAGACCGGTTTGAGACGCCAAGAATTCTTAGAGTTTGCCAAGGACCAAAAAATATGGAAATATCATAAAATTCCGTAGATAGCCCACGTCTGAAAACGGATAAGGCACAAATAAAAGAAGAACTCCATTCTTCTCCAACCCTCCTACAGCGCTTACTGTTATGAAGAGACGTGTGCGACAGTCCCTCCTATAGTGCTTCCTTCCAGATCGTTTTCTAAAAAGAGCTAAATTTTCAAGATCATTTAAAATATGGGAATGAAAAAGGTTTAACATATTGTTCGTTCAATTTACAAAATACAATTTAAAAGAACCTAACTACAAATTTTTGTCTAATGTCTAGTTTTTATTAAGGCGTATTTCTATAGCGTGGTCTCTAATTTGGCGCTATAGGAAGATTGGCTATTTATTTGTGAATTTTCTTAAATTCTAGCTTTGTTTGCAATTGATTCTCTTCTGGAAATATCTGGATAGTAGATATCTTATTAAATCAGATGCTATACGACGAAGACATAATTAAAGCAAAATGAAGAAATAGAAAAATGAATCCTTCATCAATAACTTGACATTTTTTAATGGATTATTCTAAGAATAAAAATAGTTATTCATAATTTGGTCGATATTTTGGATTTTTTTAAACTTATAAATAATAGGGGTAAATGACAACGCTATCAGAGAGCTCTCGTCTCACGTGTCAATCGCACGTTTCACTCGCACTCAGTACATTATACCTAATGCGAACGAGAAGAAACATCGCACCCGTGTCAACAGAAGCGAATATTGTTGTTTTCATTTTTTTTCGCAATTGCAGATAATTAAGAACAAGACTTTATTAGACAAATACAAACAGTTTGTGACATGTAGGATTTATATTAAAAGAGTTATTCGGGAAAAATCAAAAACTTGGGATCCCCAATACTCTCCATCGGCACGTTTAAGTTAAAAAAGAGATTAAAATATCACAATAGCTTTTTTCTATAAAATGAGTTAAGACTATCTGGTTATACCATCATCTACGTGTGACGGCGTGTATACTATTTATTGAATATCGAATGTGTTGAATACGGGCGTAGCGAAAGACGCCGGAGTCAACGATTCAAACGCCATAAATTCATGGTTACCACCGGACAACGTATATAGTCATCATCGCCAGGTGAAGAGGCAATAAATCGTCCATACGTTTCAACAGTCCGCCACAATAAAGAGGAACGTGCGCTTAATTTATTCCCGGCCCTAGACAACGCTTCCAGCATTAACTGCGCGCTCGTAAAGTCCCACCCTGTAGCCGCGAACAAATTGTTTATTCATGAGCTACATCAATAAATTTTACAACACAATCATCACGGCAACGTGACGATTTTTATGACATGTTTAATTCACCCCCCTATGTATCCATAATTCAGACGAGACGAGAGGAATCGGGGCCCTGTTTTATTTACGGCCAGGGTGTGTGGCCCTGTTTTAAATATTTCCCTTTGAATGCGGAACGCATACCTTGACCTAGAATTTTTATTTATTTTGCGAAACATTCTCGCTTCGTTATCATGCCATGCATATATCTCTAGACATACTATTTATATTTATATTAAACTGTCATAGAGAGCGTCTGGGAGCGACAGATAATGTAAACCGTTTAATCACATGCGGCATTTTGTTGACTTTTCCGAGCCGCGTCTTGAAATGTCCAGTCAATATTCTCGAGAGACGTCTTTTTTAAACATTTCTTTTTCAATATATCCAGTGGCGACAATCGTCTATGAAATAAATCACATTGGTAAATACAATCGGTGCATTCATAAGCGCCGGAATGTTAATGCATCGATAAATCTTGTTTTATGGCTGTCATCTGTGTCTGGGATAAGTGTAGCAGCGTCTTACTAATAAAATGGGGATGTGTGATTGTCATATGTGTGGAAGCGTCCTGCACTTATTTCTGGATGTCGTTTTATAGTCACAATATCCTGCAAGGATGTTGTAAATGTCGAACCTTCCTGAGTGCTCCTAGTTTACACATCCCCGACTTATTACTTAAGCGATTATGTTTTTAACACACATTAATGTCCGTTGGGTCAAAATGCGTGCCTTTTGGGTTAGACGATGGGGTTATGACTAACCCCATCGTGCATATATTTTTAGTAAATTTAATAGGAAAATATTGTTGGTAAATGATTATGGAAAGCTTTTAAGCTGCTCAACTGAAATTTTCAAAAGGGTTAATTTAATATTATAAATTTATAATTTTTGTAAAAATTATACTGGATACTTTTTTATATTTATATTTATGATCAGATATTGGAAAAGCATTTTTCTTAAATAAATTAATCTTCTTGTCATATATTAAACAGTTTCAAAGCTTTGTATAATATTTTATCATGTATACAACATTTATAAATTCTTTTATTTACAGTAAGACCTCGTTTAGCGCTAAGAATGCTTTCCTAAAAAATCGAGCGCTAATTGAAATAGTGTTGAACGAGGGCATTTTAACAAAAAGTATATAGGAAAAAGGGCGACTAAAAATAAACAGATTTATATTAATTAAAAGTTATTTTTATATCCGTTTGCATAATTAAATGTATGATACATAAACATAGAAATGCAGCATCAATTTTTGTGAAGAAGGTGCTGTCTTTTTTGAAAGTATAGATTTTTTATGATGAAATCGACTAGAATCATTTTAAGCTTTCAATTTATCTCGTTATATCCGCCTCGTCTTGGATTTGTAATCAGAGCAAAATCATTACCACAATTTGATCAACAGTTTCAGGGTACATTGGGTAATTCCTACATGTCACAGTTTTTTGTATTTGTCTAAAAATGTTTAAAGAAGAAATATTCATTGATTTTTATCGTCTGCGTTTTTAAACGTTACGCGCGTGATGTGTTTTCTCGCTCGCATTCGGTACGATGTACCAAGTGAGTGGACATCACCGAGTGCGCGTGTCATTTACGCGTCATGTTGATTAGTTAAAAAATCCAAAATAACACAAATCATATCATAAATAACTTTTTTATTCTTAGAATAATCCATTTAAAAAAAATAATACGATATTTAAGAAGAATTCATCAATATCTTCACTTGAAATAGTTGGATATTTGAGATACCTCTTTCGGACGACGTGATTGTTTTTGAGCCACCGTGGCGGATTGGTTAAGGAAACATCTAGAAATTTCTTTCACTATCTTTAAGCTCTTTCTCCTTGTTCTACTAGTTCTTAAATGATGTCATTGATAAGGCTCTCTCACCAGAAACCTCCAGTAACTTCTCAATATCCTGCTCATCTACATCTTATGTCCTACTATTTAGATTAGGTTGACAATTAGGCCAACAATATGGTCTTTTTTGGGAATACTTGGATTCATTCGGCCATAGCTTCTTCCACAGTCATTGTAGTTATTCCAAAATTATATAATTGTTTTATATTTTTGTCATGTGACGAAGATAGTATACCTTTACATTTGATATGAATTTTCTGGTTCATCGGTTGAATTAACGACGTAGTATTGAGTGGTATAAAAATTCCTTCATCCGGATTGTAAATATCCATCAAGTTAATAGGATGGCTTGGAGCCATATCCAACAGTAAAAGAGCCTTTTTTTATTTTTTTTAAATCGCAGTAACGTTTTACGGTTTTGACGAAGATATATGTTATTAATTTTGCAGGTAAATTATATTTTAAAATTCATGGCTCTTTGTGTATTTTTTGGCTTCAAGTAAACCGCGTTATATAAAACAGGGTTAATTAAAGAAGCGTTAAGCGAGGTCTTTCTGTAATTTAATTAGATAGAAATTAATATTTTTTATATGAGCAAAAAATCAGAGAGATCACGATCACAATTTTCTGGGAATCGTTTTTATTTTATATATTTTTTTAACGAGATTAATTTATTTTGGTTGATCGCGTTGAAGTGAAACCGTGCAAATCGAAGCATGTGTATATATCATAGTTACGAGGTATATTCTAGTTTATAACATGGACCATATATTTAAACAGTCTAATTAAAATCCTCCGAGTTATAACCGGAAACATCTTTATAACGCGCATAGATTTATCTACTCGCAACGTTATGACTAAATCATAAACTTGCAAGACGAAAGGAATGATATAACGTTGTATTCGGTATGCATAAAATGTGCACGTCAAATGCAACTCGTTACACATCTGGTTCGTATTGACGCGACTAAAAATACTGAAACCAACGGCTCATTGCATTTCCCACTCATCTTTGAATTTTACGATGTCCGGTAAGCAGGCAAATGGCACATGTTGCTCGTCGACGAATTAAAAAAAAAATCATATTTATAATCCGATATTATCCAAAATCCAATGATCCAATTTCCGCGGAAAAATAAGTAACTCAAATTATGCCCGAGCACGGATCAAAGGCCAAAGTCGACCTCGGCGAGCTTAAAAATAAATGATGTCGTTTATATCCTCTTATTTTCCCACATTTTTCCTCTTTATTTTATAGGAGAAAGCCTTAATGGGATCTTTAAGGTCCCGGCATTTTTTTCGCGCTTAAAATATGCTCGATTCATGTTGCAAACTATTTAAAAAAAATCCTGAATTTTGAATCGAAAAATCACATTGGATTATATAAAAGGTCATAGAATATTGTATACGGTAACATATTCTCATTAAGGCAAATACGATTCGATCCTGTTCTTTTGAAATACAAAATTAGGGTTAAAACTTGCATATGTACGTAAATATACATACAGGTTCTTACTTGAACAATATAATAAGGGGAGCATGTAAATAGGGGGAGGAGAAACTTGAGCGAAAAGCTTTGATCTTTCAGATTTGTTTTAATAAAATCTTGATGAATATTTTATTTAATTATGGTATTGAAGTAAAATTTAATTAAAAGTTTTATTATTATATCAGCATTATATAAAGGATAAATTATACCTGTCTCATATTGATTAAATATAATACATTCCACTTAAAATTACATTATTAATCAAAGTCAATATGTTGTTACAAACTTTTATATACATATATTAATATTGTGGCATTTATTTATTTTTAAGTTAGTAAATCTTTTCTTGAAAGTTTTTTGTTTATTTACTAAACTATAATTTTCCATTCCGATTGGAATTAGATATGAATTTAAAGTATTATTATCCTAATTATATAATTATTTGTTATTATCGGTAATATATTGGATGAACTTTAAAACCAATTTATTCATATTTGCAAAATTAGTAAGGGAACTAAAGAAGTAGTTGGTGATTAGTTATATCTAAATTCTAAATTTTAGATGATTGAAATGCCTGCCGCAACTCCTGAATTTCTGAAATATGCTTTCCTAGTAATAAGCAATTTTTACCTTTATATATAATATTATAATCGTTAATTATGCTACTAATTAAAAATGTTGAAGATTGACATGGACAGAGCATGTTAACCGATCCGTCACGGCGGCTCGAAAACAACCGAATCGTCGGAAGGGGGTCTATTTAAATAATATTTAAAATAGACCCCAAGCCTTTCATATCTAGTTTGACATATTATTAGGACTATGAGATGTGGATGAGCAGGATATTGAGAAGTTACTGCAGGTTTCTGGTGAGAGAGCCTTATCAGTTACAACCTTAGGAGAGAGAGCTTAAAACTAGTGAAGGAAATTACATACTTTTTCAAGTCAAGATATTGATGAATTCTATATCAATATCTTGATATTTTTTTAATGGGTTATTCTAAGAATAAAAATAGCTATTTATAAAATGCTTCATAATTTAGTCGATATTTTTCATTTTTAACTAATCAATATGACGCGTAAATGACACGTGCACTGGGCGATGTCCCGTCGCAGACTAAGCTCTCGTCGTACGTGTCAATCAGTCGGTTCTGCTCGCGCTCGGCACATTGTGTCAGATGCGAGGGAAAAAAAATATCGCGCGCATGGCAACAGCAGCAAATATTGTTGTTTTACTTTTTTTTTCGCAATTGCAATGGTCAACGATTATTTATAATATTTATTCATTAGACTTTTTTAGACAAAGCAATAAAAGTTTAAAATTTAAATATGTAGTTACAATAAATAATTGGTTGTGAAACGTCTAATAAAAATATTTGAATTGTTGTGAATATTAAAACAGATTAAGCAATAAAATAATGTTGAAAGAAAGTGGCAGTTGTCAAGGTGTTTTTAGGTAAAAGGGATAAATCCTTCATCAATATCTTGATATTTATTTAAAAAATGGATTATTCTAAGAATATAAATAGTTATTCATGATATGCTTCATAATTTGGTCGATACTTTAGATGTTATTAACTAATCAATATGATGCCTAAGTGAGGCGAGACCTCGGCGATGTTTCACTTGCACTTGCACATTATACCGGATGCGAGTGAGAAAAACATCGCGTATGCTTTATTTTGACGCAATTGTGGAGAATAAAGGTCAATGATTATTTATAATATTTATTTTTTAGACTTTTTTAGACAAGTAATAAAAAATTGTGACATGTAGGATTTATATTAAAAGAATTATTCGAGAAAAATCAAAAACTTGGGGTCAATAGACCCCATCGGCACGGCTGGGTTGCTTTAACTATATCATTGCAAGAAGAGGGAGCTTCTTACTTAAAAGTCTTAAAGTTGAATATTATAGACGATATATAGCGATATATCGCCATCCGAAGATCATCGTCGAGAGAATAGTTGACTACTATTGGTGGCTCAGTAGAAAAAGCTTTAGAATTATTCCAGTCTATGAAGTATATAGAACTTTCGCCGAAACATATATATGACACGTGAAGAAAGAGTAATTTTTAAGATAATAAACGCGTTTTCGAACATCAATAGTTTCTTAAATATATCCTCATTTTTTATCGACATTTTTTTTGAAAAACCGTTAATTCATTGATTCATCTTAAATATTTAAGTCTAACTCTTGCTTGAAAGATTGCCTATTATCTTGAATGCATCCAATTTTAGTTTTTCTGCCGCCGTAATGCCCCATGTCTCTACAACGTATCAGCAGACAGAGACCTTACGTTACGTACCATGGGCGTGGATATGAAATATGGTGTGAGATGAAAAAGATTGAAAAACACGGATGAATCAATCTTATACTTGTTTATTAATTAGTTTATATAATTGAATACATATTTATTATAAAGAAGGATTATCTAGTCGTCCTGGTAATGAAAAATTCAGATTTATCATCTCTTAATATTAATTATTTCATACTAAATTTAATTTGCTTTTAAAGCAAAATGTTCTGTCATTATTTTTTGGGTTGAATGAAATATGAATACATGTGACGGTGTCGCAGAATCCTTTAGCTTAATCAAGCTAGCCACCACTTCTCTATGATATACAATATTAATACAAAGCCGGGTATAAACTGTCTGAAGGATATCTGAGTCGCCTATCTCGCCGGGCCACGGCTATACATCTGTAGAGTCATTATCCGGCGTAAACCTAGATAAGTCCCGCGTGCGGATGTGCAGGATTCCTAGGCGGGGCCTATCTCAATCTTTTATTCAGCGAGTGTCGCGAAACTGGGACAAAAACCCAGCTATTTTTTCTTGGTCGCCCAGACAATAACACAAGAAGCCGGAGCACATTCATTCACGTTGGGGTGCGTTTACACCACCGCCCGAGACACGGTGGTGCCGAGGATTCCTCCTCATTCTTCTCTATACCTTGCCATTTCTTTACCATCTATATATATATATACATATCTTCGTCGTTGCATCTGAACACGTTTGAATGTTTTTTTAATTAAAATAAAATCAAACGAATCATTCTGTATTCGTTTCTGGGTTATTACGGCATTTGTTCCTGATATTACGCAGAACCTGACGATGGACAGCTGCTTGGTGCAATGTTTACTAGAAAAAAACTAGTATCTACACACATTTATCTTAAGGGGTCGATCCCATTATGTTATCTTTCTTATTATTTTTTTTATGTAATAGTGTTGGGATGTTGTTGGTTTTCCGTAACGAGCTCGGTACCCCCGAGGGTCTATCCTGGATTGCCCATTATGTAACAGTATAGCGAATGACCTGCACACACATAAATTATTTCCGCCCTATCTCATAAAAATAATTAAAATGCACATGGCGCTGGTGCATCGTTTCGGGGCCATTTTAAAAAACTGCAGGCTTAATGCACTATTTCTGTACGCGGGTGCGTGTTTGCCGTGTAAACACATCCGATGAATCTGTGGAATGGGTGACTGCGTATCGGACGCCGATCAGGGGTAGTCAAGTACCAACGACTAATTGAATTATCTTAATGAAAATAAATATGAAAATATTTTTTTTTGGATTACACCATGATGCAAAAGGCACCAATGCCCTTACTATCCAATCCTAATCCATACTTCTTACGATGACACGACCTGGATATTTTTCTTGTTACAAGTCAACGGTTTTACAGACCGAATAACAGATTCCGCCGTCTTTCTACTACATGCCTTTCAAGAATCGAAATCAGTTATTATAGTTCTCTAATTATAACCTTTCACTAATCTCGTTTTCAAAAAAATACTAACCGATCACTCCAGGTCTGGCCATGGCTTATTGTTCAAAATCATTCCTTTCTCATTTTGTTAAAATAATTTTCGTATAAATTATTTAAAGAATTGTTCCGATAGAAAATTCCATGAGGTTTCATACAAACTTTCCCATTTTTTCTGAATAATGAGGTCTGTTGAGTTGCCTACCAAAAATGAGTTAAATTTAAATCAGTCGTCCATTGTGAATCCCAAAATTTTTTTTTCAAATGCTCAAAACCTTTCTTTTTTTAAAATAAAAAAAACTTTTTTTAAATACAGTCAGTATAAAAGTATAGTGTTAAATAAATTTAATAATAATGATTGATTGTGGCATAGTATTTCTTAACACATTACAGTCCGTGCACGCGTTTTCGCGGGCTAGCGAACTCCGGGGTTCAGTCCGTTCACGCGTTTACGCATGAAAAATACAAGGCAAATATACTATTAAAAAAAACCTACCGCTAGCGTGACATAAATTTATCTTTTGACTGCTAAATGGTGACTCACATATTGAATATCGTATGATATTCCCGATTTTTACGAAAACATTGGTAAAAATTCGCGTGAAATTAGCGAATGTGTTAAAATCAATTATTTTCATATAAAGTGGAAAGAAATGACTTTTATTTATTGCCGTAAAGCTATAAACAAAACCTATTCTGTTAAATGTTTTTTGTTGTTATTTCTTTACAGAATTGCCAGTTCGTTATTTTTTTGTTGAAAAGTTTCTTTTTAAGAACCTTTTTCAGGCAATGTGGGGTATTTTAGGTAACTAAAGTGAAAGAAAGTCATTGTTTTCTCTCATCAAAATGGTGTAGAAGTCCCACTTTTCATCCTTAATAACAATACAGTAAGTCCTCGAATTACCCAATTAATTGGTTTCGTAGGTTTTCACGTAAGTCGAGGAAAGCACAAAATTTAGTATTTTTGGCCAAAAATATATTTTAGTTTCAAAGGATAGGATATTCCTAAGAAACAAATCTAGTTCATATCTGGCCGTTGCAGAAAATTTGAGTGGGACCCAAATTCTTTGTCTATCTTTTTAGTGCTTATTAAAATAATTCTTTGCGAGCTTTTGTGATAATTCTTTGATTGTTTTAGGCAGATCGAAATCCACTAATGATTTTAAAGTATCATCATCGATTTTAAGAGCTCTCCCTGATTTTGGTTTGTTCCTTCCAGATGCGTAGCTAGAAATTTTGGGCCCGGATGCAAATGTGGTCAAAGCCCTCTTTTTTATATGTTTAAGTATATAAAAAAAGGCCGAAAGAAGTTTAGTTTAGCTAGCAAAAGCTTACGGTGAAATTTAGAAATATTATTTATTTGTACTAATTTTTTTATAAATAACCTTTTTACAATAGAATAAAAATATTTATGACATCCATGTATCTTAACATTTAAAGCCAATAACAATAAGTAGAACATTTTTACTTTTTTTATTTGGACACCTTATTATTTAACATTCTATGTAAGTTTTTTTTAAAGTTATAAATCTAGTCTAATCCAAATCTAATTTATGAAATGAATTAGAACTGAGAAAATTTTAATATTTTATAAAAAGCTGGTCAAACCCCGGTCAAAAGGAAAACTAAAAACATTTGTTCAGGAAAAGTATAAACAAATATTATCGTTTATAACAAAAAGCCGGGCAGTGAGAAAACCAAAAGCCACGGCATTGAGAAGGACAACATGGCCTTTAATGCCTTACGTCCTTTTGCCTAAAAGTAGCTACGCGTCTGGTATAATTCGCACTGGTCAGGGTAGCTTCATTTGATTTTAATCCTTAAAACAGAAAATAATACAAATCTCTTCAATCTCTGGCTCTTCAATTTTTGAAAAAAAATAATTAAATGTCAAAACAGAAAAAATGCTAAGAGCTTCAAAACGATGCCAACCGTCACGTGTTAATTCTATGGCTACCGGCGACAAACTTGTTTTAATGTAACACAACAACAAAAATGACATTTCTTATCGCTTTACCTAATATGTTCTATTTCAATAACATAAATATTTAAAGCATTGAAAAAAAAATACCATTGATATAAGGATAAGTCCATAAATATATGTAGCTGTATTTATTTATCCCTTAGCTAAAAAAGTAATTTATTTGTGCATTAAATGTTACTGCCATCGAATACCTGATTTAACCAAAGGTCTTGTCTTAAATTAAATACATCCCTTAAATTAATTGGTATTGTCTGATGCAAATTATTGAAACCAAAATTGACATCTGCGTACTGTTAGCACTTGATCATCAATTTCAGTAAAAGCTTAAGTGGCCTTTCTAGCGATCAAGCTTTGATAAAAAAATGACTGATAATTATGCACGTCATCACTTTTGATGCTGGATATTTTAAACTTCAATATATTCTATAAACAAATATTTCCGTCGCCTATAATTAATTTATCACATCTCAATTATTGTGTGTATTCATATCTGCTTTATAATTAGCTATAGCTCTGCTCATAATTACATTTTCATTGATAAATATTTGCACGCTTGGCGATCTCTGAACCAGTCAATGAATCCCAAACACAAGCTTATGTTACCGCAGAAAAACAAATGAAGATGAAAGCGGTATTCGAATCCGATCCACCGCTCAAAGACAACATTATTGACGCTGAAGGATTTACTATTGCTCCAAGACGAAACCGGCAGATTTTCGCGGCTAATTCCAAAGCCATATTTACATATGCATTCAGTATGGAGAAATTCGACGAAATTAACCGCGCCAAGGTAAACCGACAGAGCAAACGGCAAGTTTGACCGTCTTTCATTTGCTAATGAAAGTCTCGTATGTGTCTTCGGTCGGGGGGGTTGGGGCACATACGATGAAATAATCGCGAAACTCTCCCCGCGAGTGCAAATAGAATATTAATATGGCGTTGTTCAAAGGAACAAATGCTTCGACGGTTTTTAATTCTAGGTCCCCCCCTAGGTATGTCTTCTGGCGATGTTGTCGAGTATGTGCATGCAAACATGTGTATCAATACGACCCCTGCCTTTATTATTATTTGTGTTTGCCAACCCGATCTTTCTATACCACCTGCCAGTTGGAGTAGGCAATTAGGTAATTGCCTCATACGCCGAATGAGCTGTGCGAAAATATTTGCTCTAATTAATTAATCCGCGTTTCGCATCTCATGTTTTAATTATCTGCATGTGTATTTTGTTTTTAACGGGATATCTGAAGTAGACAGCAATATCTATACCGTTAAAACATCCCACAATTAAAACAATTTAATTGGAATAAATTTTAAAATTGTATTTATGAATATTATTAATAAATGTTATTTTTGTTAAAATTCATAAATAATTTTAGCGACATCTAAGTATAGCTATAAAAAGTATAATAATTTATACTCATAAAATATTTTTTGACATTAATTCATAGATGTCTCTGCTTTTTAAATTTATATTTTTGCTGCAATTTATAGATGTCTCATACTTAAACATTTATTAAAAAAATAAAAATTGCAAACATTACATCTTGAGTTATTCTAGCGTTACATATTTAGGAGCTAACATTTATTTATTGATTAGGTTTTTATATATGTATTTTTTATTTTTATTTTAAGCGCATAAAATAATTATAATTTTTACTATTTAATTAAAAATGTACTGAATTAATTTAAAACAAACTTTTTATCTGTGAATTTTGATATATCATCTTTTGCTCTCATGATAGCTCGTCATAGCTCTTTTGGCGTAGATTGGTATAAATTAAAAAAGATATATTAACATTAAAACAATTATATTTTTTATGTTATCAATTCGATTAACGTCCTCAATTTCAGGGCTAATCTAACGACTCTATGTCTTAAAATCAAGGGCGGTTCGTTACTTAAAAACAGGTGGGGCATGATAAGGTTTAAACTAAAAAAAACATGTATTTTTCATAAAATAATAAACATAAATAAAAAAATAATAAACATAAAAAACATGTATTTTTCACAAATCAAATGAAAATAATTTTTATTTACATATTATAAATTGAATAAACAAAACTTTTAATATAAAACTATGTATTTTTCACAAAATCAAATGAAAATCGTTTTTATTTGAATCGGCAATCGATCGAATTATGGAAACTTTAAAAGATTTCCATCAATCAGTTGATGATATTCAAGTTCCAGAAAAGAGTCAACCAAAGTATAGTCGAAAAACGTTAACGATGTCTTTTATTTTTCGAATCGAGTAGAATATATAGACCAGCGGGGCATATAAAGGTCTGCCCCAAACAGAGCTTAACGCAATAACAACACTCGTTCGCGTCGGACCAACAGCTAAACTGAGGTTAGCGACCACGTCTCCAGGGCATAAAACCTGCCCCGAACAGACTTACGGAGTAAACAAAAAGCGACCTTCTGCATACGGTAATACGGAACTTTTCTCTTTACCTTCAATAAGAGTTGCCTTAATGATTTGAAATCAATATTTTTTGAGATTTAGTCTTTTAATATAGAAATACCTCGCCCATTATCGAGTTAATTTAGATTTGTCTAAAAATACCTTTTTGTGTAAAATTTGATGATTTTTTGCATAAATTAGGATGATTTTTTCTAATTCTCGATAGAAAGTTCGATTTTTTATCAGGACTTTGTAACAGATGACCGAGTTTTAAACCTTCTAGCTATAATCTATCTCGTTGTTGTGCATATCATATTTTTTATTGCCTTACGAGTCTCGCTGATGATGCGAATGATTGCTTAGATTTTATTAAAAAAATAAAATTATTTCTGGATTTATAGCATCATATTTTTTTTTAAATATTTAGATTTATGTTTTTTTCTTTTAATTTCTTTTACCCATTTATTTAAGATTTATTTAAGAAAATTATTTCTACAAAGTGGACCAATGCCATCATTTCACCATAGAATGCCCAAAAAAAAATAGCCATATAATTCGTCAATCATTCATTTATCTATAAATAAATCTAAGCATAGATTAAGTAATTAGTTTTGAAACATATATTTGTTATGTCATATTAAATTACAAACAGATGTTTCTCAGTAAAGTGCATGTTATGCAGCCACAACACGCACACCTGTACCAAAAACAACTTCATTAAATACCCATCATCCGAGATTTACTCTCCATGAAATCATTCAACCCGTAAAGCATCTCGATCGACCGCGATGATAAACAGATATACAAAAAAAAATTACAAACCTCCCATTTGAGTCAACATCGATGATTAATATCTTCTTCTGGCACAGCCCATAACACAAAGAAGAAACACTTGGGGGTCACGGCATTCACAACAATCCCCTTGCACCGCAATAAATTGATTCCATCGGCCATTAAATACACATCAAATGGCGTTATGATACCAAAGAGTTGGTTGAACTTCACCCTGATCTCCACAACACGATATTCCTTTTTTCGGTTTTATTGTATCACCCGTGCGGGGGGTAGTTGATCTGTTTTCAGGGTTAACGTTGAACTCATCCGTGAACATAACTTTTGAGACAAGTGGATCAAGTTGTTGAGCTCTGGGTGCAATTTAACGATGCGTGAAAAATATTATACATTTTTTTTAAACATATGTTAAGCACATATAGTTGGGATTGTATAATTGTCATCTATCTCTCATCGGCGCCGGTCCATATCAAAGGATGACATCAAAGCACTAGCGCTGATTTAGAATAAACAAGTCTATATAAATGCGATGACATGCTTCGAGACGTAAATAAACATGGTTTTTATTTTTTTCTTAAATAAACTCCGGTCATATTTGTCTCGTTTGTTGCACTGGCTGGAGCATATGAAAAAGCGGGATTACTTCGGGGATTTGAACCCTAGATCCCCGGATCTGGAATAAGACCGCCAATCTTCTTATGCGCTTATGGCGGGTAAAGTTTCTCTGATTTTGCACTCTCTAATGCCTCTTAGCCTCCCTCTCCATCTTATTTTGCAAAACTTTTTTTAGTCTCGATACAAGTGAACTTTTCTCGATTTGTTCGCCGCCGAATAAAAACGTGATGTAAACTGTCTTAAATAATGTTATCTTAATGATGTTTATCGTGTTACTAATAAAAAATAATATTTAAATGCTCAAAATTCGTTAAAAATATCAATGTACGCGATCCGGTGTAGGGCTGTAGGTCGAATGCGGCCGGGCCGGTTTCGGGTCGTTATCCAGGGCCCCAGACTCGGTAGGTGCACTTGAGAGATGAGTATAAATATCAATTTGGTACGGACAGAGTGTACGCCCCAAGTGTGTTTCCATTTGGCGCAGACCGTCTCGTGTAATTTATCTGGTGCGGCCCCTGGCCTCGGGGCTTTGCGTTTTATTATCGTCCACCTTATGCAACCAGTGAGACTTGGGGCCTTGGCAGACCGAATTTCGCACTCTGCAATAAGGTCGTGCTGTGATTTTGAGTCGTTGAAGAGTAACGTTATGGCAGAATTTAACCCGGGGACGCTGAGACAGCCCGATCCTTCCTCTATTTAGTGTTGTCGTTGACTCTACATCGACAATCTGTAATAATGACTTAACGAGTCAGACATTGCGTCACCATGACTGATAAAATCTGAAAGATCAGAAGCATTACGATTACCATGAGATACATCAGAAATTTTCTTTGTGGATAACAATTAACCTAGCCGTACCGATGAGGTATATTTGGGACCTAAAGTTTTTTATTTTTCTTGAATAACTCTCTTAATATAAATCTTACATGTCACAAACTTTTTGTATTTGTCTAAAAAAAGTCTAAAGAATTAATATTATAACTAATCATTGCCCTTTATTGTCTGGAATTGCGAAAAAAATATAAAAACAATAGTATTCGCTGCTGTTGCCATGCGCGCGATGTTTTTTAGCTCGCATCTGGCACGATGTGTCGAGTGCGAGTGACACGTGCTTCGAGAGTTCAGTCTGCGGCGAGATTAATCCATTTTGAAAACAAAAAAGTACTGCCTTCGGACGACGCGGCTGTTTTCGAGCCGCCATGACGGATAATCGAATATCAAATCAAACCATATGAATGCTTCTTATTGAATTTCATAATGAATATCGATTTATATAAATCCGTAAAAAGATATAATGAGATTGGCCTATAGATTTGACTAAAAATGGTCAGAGTAGAAAGGGTTAAGAAATTCTTAAGGTGGATAGTCTAGGTTTATTTTTCAAGTCGTCATCTGTATATCGCCTTTAAATCTGTTAGTGAATTAAATTAATTATTTCCGAAGAACAAAAATAGCCGTGTGATAAAAAGGACAGGTTGAAGAAAAATATTGACGTTAAAAGATAGCTCAGCATCATCATCATATTGTAAAGCGCACTTTCATCTATTCATCTTAAAAAATATTATAACATACGAAGTTTGATAAAAAAATTAGCACCATTAGCGATTTTGCCTTTATGTTCTAAATGTTGGTAAAACGTTGTCATTTCATGTTTTTTGTTTCCATCTTAAGGATCAGAAAGAAGTTGTAACTAAGTAAAAAATTCGTTCCACATTTTTATTTTTTTCTACAAATGAAAAATTGTTTCGATAGTCAACAGTGACGTAAGGATTTAATGAGACTATTTAACTGACAATTGGATGCAAAATTTAAAATGTCTGATTAGTTTTTGATCAAATTTCGTATATTTGAAAAATATTAAACGAGACCTTCTAGTTATAACATTTTTAACTGTCTGTAACTTGTGGTTTGGGATGGATATACAGGTGGACCCAATCAGACACACATTCGGGAGACATCAGCTTCTTTATTGATAACCAAATACAGCTGTGGGGTCGGCTGAGCCGACCCTGGGATTACTATCTATCTTTAGGATATTAATTATCTATTAGATAGCAATGTAAATACTAACGATGTATTTGTTCCATAAATTATTGCCCCATTTATAAGACATAGTATAGCAAAAACTTGAAGAAGCGAGACCCTTCTAGAAACATATTCAGGTTAATAATCCTCATAAACCCAAACATCATACCACTCCACATTTCAATTGTATGAGCTCACTGCCAGGTTTATCGTCACATGTTATAGACAAAGCAAACTAATTTTCCTGCTTTTCCCTGACAGTACGAGTACTAATTTTATTCTAAAGATTTGATATTTTCCATATATCTAAATAGTATGACTAAACATATTCGTTCTCGAGGAGATGAAATTAAAAATAAAGCACAATTGTTCGCAATATTACTGCAGATAATTCCATGGGTTTTCAGATACTTGACGGGAAGTGAAGATGATAACCTGAAGTGATTAATGGTGGTAGCACCTCGTCGGGCCACTGAATCGAGAGAAGACTGGCGATGGATCAATCAATGACCCGGTTTTGCCTTTCAGATAGTTTATAACTTCCGCTGTAATTCAATAAGGTTGTTGTTTTATAATTTGTTTAATGGATATGAGTATTTATTATACAAAAAATATTTATAAGGCGGTTAAAAACAATTCTTTTATGAGGATCATGAAGATTTGGAGTTTTTGCGATAACTCTTCAATGGCAATAATATGTTATAACAGCCAAGAATTTATATACATCATAATTAAATTTAGTGAATTTAGGAGGTGTAAAAAAATGATATATGCGTACTGTTAGCAATTTAGTGCAATATACGAGAAGGTTTATGTTTATGCGAATACGGCAATTTGAATATATTAATAATCACCGATATAGTAAAATAAGTCGTAAATTTAAAAAATAATCAGATTTAATAGCATGTTTATTAATTTGATATTTCAGTTTGCTCGATTAATTCGTTTAATCGCAAACTATTTTGGCATTCCACCCGCATAGTTTTTTCGCCGCAAAGCCGCTTGATTAATTCGCAAATAAATATTTTCGCATGCTGAAAAACTTGGGCGACGAACGATGATTTATCCGCGCTTACACGGCTCACGCTATTCCGTTCACGGGGCGAAATATTAAAGTTTTGCGAAAGACCAAAAATTAATCATCGCCGCCAATGGGTTGTTGGGCATCGTGCCCAAGATTCGAATAAAAAAAACTTTTATTCTTGCCACATTAATCAAACTTTCTCGCGTACACAATGCACCCTGAAGGCGATTTGGCTGGCACTGTTAAAAAAAATTAAATTAATTTTCACGATTAATCCCGGATAATCGCCGCAGCTAATTAGCAATTATGCGTCATTGAGCCATTAGCTTAAATATAAATAATACATGAGTCTCTAAATGAATATGTGACAAAGGGAACGTTGCAAATTGCTTTATTAGCCTGATTAATACGGCACGCTGTAGAAATGGATATTGTTTAGCGTTATATCAATACGTGTGGGGTCATGACCCTTATGGGCAATAGGTCTCGAGGGCGGAGCAGGTCATGAAATCTGCCATGTGAAATAGCCAAGACGAATCTGCCCCTTTTGACACGTCGAAACAAAAACAAAACTGATTTTATCATTAATATAATAATACGAATTAAATTGATAACGTGAATATTTAATTATCAATTTTCGCGTTCAATATTCGCATTGTTCCCTTTGTGTATTTCATCGACTGCAACACAGTGCCGATTATAAATAATTAATGTCGATATTCCACTGTGCTATATTTTATGATATCGCCACAAGCCTCGGGGTGTCTATCCTAATGAGATCATATGAGGAATGATGCCATATATTTCTGGGAGTTATGTCTCAATGCGCGCCCCGAGCCTGTTATTGTTTTAATCCGGATGGCTCCTTACCACAAATCTTCCCGATTAGACAATAACAATATTTCGTGCGGGTCGCGACCCCACACTATTTAAATGCGTAAGTAATTATTTGTTCCGTATATGGTAAATCAGGTAACAGTTGTTGCCGTGACGCACGAGTACACCACTTGAATCAACAACCATCGTGTCAATACGCATTTGTGTATCTCACAAATCTTTTATATGCATATATAGTCGAGTCATTTTTTAATTCGGCTTTTAAGGTGGGGTTAAGTCTTGAAAAAAATAGGTAAAATATCATATTAATCATTGATTCCATTGCTAATGAATAAAATATGCAAAGAATAGTGACGAGATTAACGCTTATTCGTTTGTAAAATATCTTCTTATGAATTTTGACAGCTGTCATACTAATTCGTGAATTTTCAACAGCTTTAAGAAAAAATCGTAATGATATTTAAATAAAAAAATTGAAACTTTACACCTTAAATAAGATATGTATTGATTGAAAAATAATAATTCGGACATTGTCGAAAAAAGCTTTTTAACATTAAGTATCATAAAAAAAATCTATGTTTAAAAATAAACGAAGATTGACGAGATAGTAATTTAATTTATTAAAGTAATTTATCTAGATTTCAGTTTGAGAATTCTTAGTGTAATCTTAATTATTTATCAGATAACCCATTTGCAATATGTTAGATTTTTTAAATCTTATAATTTTCCTCAATTCTTAAATTTGCTGTATAGCTTTGAGTGCTATTGTCGTTAAAAAATCCTACCTTTTTTTTAAGATAAAGTGAATTATGCTATTTTCTAATTATTATTTTTTTAATATTGGATTTTTGATTATTTTAACCCTTTCCACATTGTCCACTTTCAGTCAAAACTATGAGTTAATCACATTAATTTTTTTTACAAATTTATTAAGAGATATTCATTGGGAAAGTAAATAAGAAGCATCTATATGGTTTGATCTGCTATCCAATTCAATACAAGACATATATTTTTTTTAAATTAAACAAAAAAACTTGGTTCAAGTTGTTTGCTAAAAATTCTTTTGGGTCAATACGTTTAGCCCACGGAGTGGAAAACGTTAAAAATCTTACAAGTATTTTAAGGGACTCAAATTCAAAATTTATCATAAGGCTTGTGTGTAAAATTTTAAGATAAGTAAGGCGTTGGGTTAGTGGGAAAAGTTATAATATTTATTATTTACAATAGCTGTTATAATAGATACAGCAGATCAAAGCGCATAGTATCGGCTGACGGAAAATCAAAACGTTATAATAGTGTAATAAATTAATAAGTTATTAAATGGTGTTCATTATGCAGTAAATAATATAAAAATAGTTAAAGAGCCATAAAATATTTCAAATTTTCCTAAAGTCACCTCAAGGTCTGAAAATATTTTTTTTCTATTGCTGCAACTATCGAGTATCTATAAAAGAAATATAGTATTTTAAAAAGCAAAACGTTGTAAAAGTTACAGCCGATCAAACGCGTAGTGTCGGCTAGCGTGTGATATGCGCGCCCCGGACATATGCAAAAACGCTTTTGACGTGGAATCCACGACTCCCGTAGACAATGAGTTATTAAATGATAATTCTATAACAAATCCAACAAATATTATTTTAATTTTTTTTAATTAAATATAGATATGGATTAATTTGGCCACTGTAAATAAAAATAGATTGTCTGAAATATTTTAGCAATGTAAATTTAGAACAATAGTATTTTTGTGTTGGCCCTATGCAATAGATTAGTTTAACTATTCACATTCAAAGACGCTGAAATATCAATAAAAAATAATGTAAACATAATTGATAAATAGATTTGACCTATTTTTTGGAGAGTTTTCCTTCTGCAAAAATACGATGGAGTGTATATATTTTATTTTAATGCGTTTTTCATTGCTTTCGTAGATATTTTAACGACTTATATAAAACCTTACTGTTTATAGATTGTGTGCGATTTACGATCGTCTTCTGTATGGCTCTTATTTTTTTCATTTGTCGTATTGAATTTTAATGGGTCGTAAAAGCTCTGCGTAATGTAGCTGGATGAAGAAAAAAAATATAATGTGATGTAAAATATTTTCGACAATATATATGAGATAAAACGTGGGTCCAAATGATAGAGTGATCAGCGGGACAAGTTCACAAAGGACATCTACACAATCTGCAATAGAAAAAAAAACACACTGTGACTCTATTAAGGGACGGAGCGAGTGAGTTGACGCAGGATTCCCAGCGTGTTGTCGCCCTCTGACACAAAGAGGTCCCGGTCTCCGTTGAAATATTGTGCGAGTTATTAAGACGTAGGTCCTCCATTGTACACAGAGGTCCCATTGTACAAAGTAGCCCTAATAATGGGTCATTTGTTAGTTTCACGCGCAGACATCGGGGATACTGTGTAATGAATACGGCCGGCGGAAATGGGAACCATTTGTTCGGTTCAGGTGCAGTCAACCGGCGGACCGTGACGAATCTTGTTTGCCAGGAGCGTTGATTGAATTATAAGGAGGCCCCAATGAGACACGGACGGTTGATTATTAAAAAAATAACGACATCAATAAATAACTTCACATATGAATCACTAAAAATTAAACAATAGAAAATTTAATTATTGTGACTTATACCACCTTCATAATAATTCCGTAAATGTGACACTATTTGCTTTAATATATTTTTAAATAAAATTAAATTTACGATATTGCGTTTTGTTTCAATTTAATTTGCAATACAAATTCAGAAAACTGTCACAACGTTTTGAATCTATTAACACATCTCAACACGGACCGAAGGCGTCGAAACATATATTTTATTGTTCCATTTTATTAGTTCGGCGAAAGGCCTCCGCAGACTTTACGACTCAATAATTTGCCGAGATTTTATTTTTTGTCGTAAAAAAAAACGAAATCAATATAGCGCCGGTCATAAAAGTGGATACTCACAAATTTTTCAACGCCCAAATTTTGAGAAACCCCGTCGTAATTGATTACATATAAATTCAAGGCAAACGTTTATTGTGTCGTAATATATCGTCATGCTCTACTAATAGTCGGATGGAAATTGTGTTTAGGATCGGGAACGCCAGGATTTATTCCTTCCCATATCAGTCAGACCGCGCGTTCATGTCCCTAGAACCGTCTCACTCGATAGGGCACAGACGGGTTAAAAAAAAACTCGTAATTTGATACACTAAAAAAAGTTGATGAGAAACAACAGTGGCAACATGACACGTTCGACCCTGATGCGACAAGCTGATAGGAAGGCCGATACAAATTGAGTCATTAGCCTTTTCGGTTACGAACGTTAAACACGATTATTTATACCCCACATCGAATAATTTAGTCTACCCTAAATTTTATCATTTTTTTTTGCGGTCATTATCGAAATAGCTCTCATGATAAATTCTAAAAGTATTGCCATAAAATCCATTTTTTTATAATTCTCGTCTAGACAGTGTCAAATAAATGATGTAATGGGACAGTTAGCTCGTTGAGATATTTACGAATGCTTACTGTTTGAGTCCATGAAATTTTTATCACATCCAATATTAATGGATTGAGATCATCGTTTACAATTGAGGCACGTTTTTATAAAGCGATTACTTATTTTTTTTTTAAATTTAATTATATGATTTATTTCATATTCGTGTGAAAATATTTTTTTAGCAAATATCAACGCGTCGACGAGTTTCAGTCGAATCGGAGAATTCTGAAGTGCGTTTCCCTCATCCCTAGATGCCTCGGGCACTTCCGTTATTTATCGTTAGCGGAAACTTGCTCGAAAAACAATAAATCTGAAGTCAAAGTATCCGAGGTCATTATTATTATTATGGAATATTGTGGGAAGTGAGATGTTAGCGAGAAGTTTTGTTTTAAAGCGGCCGAAGATCGATCGTCCGACATAAATTCAATAGGATGCGAGAGCGACGCCAAAGAGTAATGCGAAGCAGTTCTCTTGATCGATGGCGACATTTATTATTGCAGGTATCAGAAGGCGGCTCTCGAAGACGGTTGGAACTTTTAAGTGTACCTCGTGGCGAGATATGATTCAATTTTGATTGTGGGATGTGATATGTATTTTGTTTTTTTTTTTTGATGCCGGTAGAACCAGTATGATAATGCAGTTATTAAACATCGGTCATATTGAAGAACATATTCTTCCGTCTCAGTCACACCACGAACCTAAAAATGATATACAATTATATTTTTTAGCAATGGCTACTGCTTGTTTTGTTACCGCTCCTTTCTAATATATTCCATCTCAGTCTCATCACGCACCAAACCATTTTATTGTTTTTTTTAGCAGCAGTCGCCTTTCACTGACATATTCTGTCTCGGCCAAGCCCTTAATTTCTTAATTAAAAATTAACAATGACGATATTTTTTTAAACTGGTCCATCACGGCGGCTTGAAAACCAACCGCGTCGTCCGATGAGGGTATCTCAGGGACCCCGAGCATTTCAAGTCAAGATATTGATGAATTCTTCATCAATATCTTAACATTTTTTTTAAATGGATTATTCTTAGAATAAAAATGATTATTCATGTTATGCTTCAAAATCTAGTGGATATATTAGATTTTTTAACTAATCAATGTAAATTATAATCTCTCATCGATGTCTCGCCGTAGATTAAGCTCTAGTAGTATGTGTCACTCGCACGTTTCACGTGCACTTGGAACATCAACCGGATGCGAGCGAGAAAAATCATTGAGCGCGTAGTAAAAGCAGCGAATATTGTTGTTTTTAATTTTTTTTCGCAATTGCAGACAATAAAAAACAATGATTATTTATAATATGTATTCTTTAGACTTTTTAGATAAATACAATTAGTTTGCGACATGTAGGTTTTATATTTAAAGAGTTATTCGAAAAATATCAATAACTTTGGGTACCCAATATACATCGCTAAGGCTTGGTAAAGTAAAAAAAAACATTGAATTATAACTTTAAATACTGACCAGTTAACGTTAAAGATTTGTCATCCAGAATCTTTCATCTTCAAAAACTGTTTTGATACAATATGCCTGGCAATTTTCTGATTTTTTAAGTCATGTCAAACG
Organism: Philopotamus ludificatus; assembly: GCA_022495035.1. NCBI lineage: Eukaryota > Metazoa > Arthropoda > Insecta > Trichoptera > Philopotamidae > Philopotamus > Philopotamus ludificatus. The sequence continues at coordinate 184,541 of JAGXCT010036410.1, read as the reverse complement.
GGAGAGGACGAACTAGGATATAAAGAGTGGTCGATAACATGAATTAGATTAGTTTAAAAACATATTTTGGCATTGCTTTATAGTAACTCTTCAGAATCACAAGATTGAGTAGGAAAGTCTGAAGAAAAATCGTATTATGACTCTGAGCAATCAATAAATTGTCTTGAGCAATCAGTAAATTTTTAGGCATATACTACTTATATAATATAATGGGTATAATAATACAAAATAATATTAGCAATAATAAAACAAGTGACAAGCAGCACGTTACTTAAAGACGCTGTGAGTTGTTATGATTGCCGCAACGCTTAGCGGTGAGCCCCTCCCCTCCGCACTCCGCTACCAGTTCGCATCCATCCAATACACGACGCTGACAGCGCTGACCAACATGCAGTGCTTTTCCTTGCAACACTACCCGCGTAGGCACCGACCAGATTAATAAATATAAATTATATTCATATTTTCGTATACATAATACATTATCAATAGACACGCAAATATTACTATATAAAAATATTGTTTTTTTAATTTGCTTGGAGGTGCTGTAGCTCCGCAGTGTATATGGACGAGCCGCCCCTGATTAGATCTAATTTATTTTTCCATTTTGCGAGACCTTGAGTTCTAGGAATCAATGATATCTTATAACCAGTGAAGATTTCCTTCATAATCGCCGTATTTTTTTTTGCAATTATCGATTAAAGGTCAAGTCTTCCGTGTCATATGTTATCACAAGCATGTTACATTTTTCAAAGACCTGTTGCTTAAATATCTCTTCTTAATCCGTGAGTGAGTTATGGAGAATAATAAACCATTATTTTAAAATTATCATATAATATATTTTATTAAATCTTATAGTATTTTTTTTCTCCATTTTTCTTTATTTAAATATATAATTATTATTATTTTCTTAGCAAGTTAATTATATAAATATTTACGTTAGACTCATTCGCATCCATGAATTTCATTAGACAGATTCTGATTCAATTCATGGCTCTGAAAAATATGCAAATATATTATTATACATTCAATTATTTCAGCGATGAAATATGCAAATATTCTATATTTTCACTCTGGGTAAAATATTTGTGCTATTCCTATCGATGTATCCATCCTCGCAATTACACAGCGGACGCTGATGGTTATCTGCGAATACACGTGATGAAAAAAAAATATGGTAAGGTTTCCCCAAACAAATCGTAACTTCTGATGTAATTAATCAGGAGATTGTTGGCGAGTTAAAGGACACGCAAGCCGAAGACTTTATTTCGAATTTCGCCAGCACGTAACGTGAATGAATAAAAATATACATATATATTTTTTTAATTATTTCAGATCTAAATTCGTCAATGCAGAGCCGGTTGTTGTGCAGATCGGCACTAGAGAGCAGACGGAGGTAGAAATGGTAAGTTTTTATTTGATATACGTTTTTGCATTGCCATTTTAGACTGTTCGTGAATAGATTTAAAATTTTCGTATAAAGCCCTCATTATCTAATTACCGCTGCAAAAGTTCATGTACATGTTTATTGTGCACAATGAGATTTTTTAATGATGCCACGACTTACGACAGCCTCGGTTGCAGATAATTATTTTCTCTAGTCAACGGCGGAATATTTTCAATACAGAGTGCACTCACAAGGCACGTCGAAAATCCTATTGAATGCAGCGCGCAAAGCAGGCAGCTACTTCTTTTTTTGCTTCCACGAAGAAAAACGACTAATTAGAAGGCTCTCGAGGACGAGCCAATGGTGGGCCATTGAGGCGGGAAAGGGAAGCCCGTGTCAGGTGAATGCCTTATCAACTCGTATTAATTAATGGACGTCGCTGTTGAATTAGATATGAGCCGTATTGACGTGCAGGACTTGAAGCTGCTAACCGACTGCTCGTAATTAATTTGACGTAGACCACCGGCGTCTGTCGGCTACTCTTCAGCGTGAAATACTACCGCGGAGGCTGGTTCATTAGGCGTTTGAAATCGTATGCATCGACCACATAAGTGGCTTTGATGGACTTAATGCGATGTGCTATTTCTTTAATTTAATTCTAAGTAGTGTATTGAAGTATCATTTTTTTTCTTTAATATCAACGACAGGGAGTGTGTAGATATTCGTGATAATACTTTCAATACTGGTTTTATTGCCACACCTTTTTGTTGTTGTATGCAAAAATTAAACCATGTCATTGGCATTTGTGTTTCTATATCACCTTTTCATAACTGATCTTTTGATTTTGCAGCCCAGATATTTTTAAATAAATTGTACAAAAGTATCAACAACTAAAATAACCATGCAAGAATGTTTTACTTCTAAAGATTCTATAATTAATAAAATAAATTACAATTTATTAAAGAACTGATAAAATGAGAATTGCTAAGATTATTTTAAGAAATTAAGAATTTTTTTTTAATCAATATATCATATTAAATTTTGGCGATAATATACAAAAATAAAATAGAAGGGTTCGTATTTATGGCGAGCGCCATTTAATTTCGCGACTCGATATAACACCACATTTCTTCTTGAGGTTTTAATCTGCACTATAAGTTTGGAAAAAATATACATAGAACATGTATATTATATATATAGATCTCTAACAATATCTTCTATCCATAAATTTAAGAAATTTGATGGTAAAAATAATTTTTCATCTCGTAGTTAAGTTTAAAATTAGTAAGTTGGGCTTGAATTCAATAAAAATAGGTTACTGTACGAATCATTAGAAAAAAAAAATTGGATTACTTCGCTAGTTATACGTATGGCAGATTAATTTTACGCACAACGAGATTTTTAAATATTCATATTAACACACAAACTGTTCTTTTTGCAAGAATCTTATATTTTTTATCCCTTTTCACATATATAATATTTAAATATCCTAATAAATATAGTTTTAATATAATTATCACTATCATTTGCCAGCCACTAGTCACTCACTTGCTGAGTGTTTGGGCTTTATCAGACTCTCGAATGGTACTCATGTATATATCAAACATCCCTTGATTAAAGTAATTCTTTAACCCTTTCCACTGTCCACTTTTAGTCGAATCTATGCGTTACTCTCCATATATATTTTTTTACTAATTTAATAAAAGAGATATTCATTGGGTAAATAAATAATAAGGATCTATAGGATTTGATCTGATATGCGATTCAATAAAAGACATTATTTTTTTAATATTAAATAAATTAAAAATTGGTTCAAGTCGTTTGCTAAGCTATCTTTTGGTCCTATACGTCTTACCCATGGAAAAGAAAGCCTTTAGCCTTTAGCCTCCCAGCTCCCTTCCTACCTTTCCGTCGTTCTGATAAATGAAATCTTTATCATATATCTTGACATTCTTTTTAAAATGAGTACTTAGGGTACCTTATATACCCCATCGGTTTTTCATATACACGACTAGGTTTTAAGAAGTCATCTTATAAAAATTTGATTTTTTTTTCTACTATTGGAAAGATGAGCTACAGTAATCTAGCATCGTCTCATTGGCATAGCGGTTGCGATGTATTATTATAAAGGATAGTTTTCGTTTTCTAGGACTCTTATTCTAGAACGCATTTCTTCTTTTTTGTGAATTGTCTGTTATGCATATATCGGCGATTATGTTGACTTTGATTGCCTCAATAGTTGCAATCCACAAGGAGTTACTTCTTTCAAACCACTACTCGGGATTCTATTCCCATGTTTCTTTCGGATATTCGGATGCTCATTTTTATGGAATATTGACAGAAAACATAAACAAGATAGTATATAAATAATTCTTTCTTAGTTGATAGAATCGCAGAAGGAGTTAAACATCCTACATAAAGTCGTTTCGGAGGTTATAAAAAAAGCGCTGTAATCTCTACGTTATCACCATAGAAATGTTGATGCAGAGATACGCAATTAGGAATATTTCATTTAAAATTGGTTCATAAATATTTCAATATCTCCGTAGAATCGTAAAGTTTGAAGCTGCAATTTTATGCATGTGAAAAAGACTAATCTAACATGGATATATTCTATATTCATACATAATCAAATTGAATTGCAAAATAGAAAATTAGTTATCAGCATTACTAATTATTGAATAAATTACTAATTGCACTTAAGATGATCACTAGCTAAAAATATTATAATGTACGAATTAATGAGAAATTAAAATTGTACGATTGTGTTAATTGTATTTGATCCCACGTCCGCAATACGATATTGTATTGGCGCAGCCCGCGGCGTAATGGCCGTAACCATTATCGGATCGGCGCCATCATCAATGATCTCAACGCTGCGTTTATTATCGCATTTCGCATTTGACCCTATGGGGGTACGGCGCATTGCAAAAACCACATTAGCACATACCACCTGTAATTGTATACACTGTGTGCTTTTACAGGTGAGGCGGCCTGCGATCCAGTTACCAAATTACATTTTGATACGGCTCGCCGTCGGCGAAACGTTAATAGTGAAATCTACAAACTTTACATGAAATGCCCCGTGCAGTTCTGTTCCCTCTCTGTACTTCACCCGCTTAAATTAACAGGACCCGTGTATTTTAGCTGGGGAAAATTTTAGTTGCCGTATTATATAGACGTGGTATTGGGTTCCGGTGTATTTTGCGATATGGAGCTTGTTTCTGAATCAAGTTGTACAAGGAAAGGTGATTAAATCCAGAATACGAATGGATGTGCTAATGTTTAAAGCGTATTTCAATTTTCGATATAGATATATCCCTGAAAATATTATTAACACATTGCATACGGGGTGAATTGTGAGCAAACATGCGCTGAGGCGGGGCGCATTCGTTAAAATTTGGAATAAAACGTCGTTTGTTCCAAAAAAAATCATAACTCTATTATTAATCAAGATATTACAGACTTTAGACAGATATTAGAGACAAAATACCTTTAACATTTACTAGATACCAAGCTTCTTGGAAACGAGGCATTTTATATAGAAGGCTTGTGTGTAAAATTTCATTGTCATTATTCGTTGAGTCACTGTGATAGGCCATACATTTTATTATCTACAACAGCTGTTTTTATAGCTCCGAATGTTGAGGAACGTCATAAATAAAAGAGAACAATCATCAGTAAGAATTTATTCATGAACAATAAATCCAAACAACCTATCGTTATGAAAATATTTGAAAAAAACCCGTTATAATAGATAAAGCATATCAAAGCGCATAGTATCGGTTGATGAAAAAAATTATAACATTGTAATAAATAAATAAATTCTTAAATAGCGTTTATTTTGCAGTATATATTAAACATTAAAAAATTGCCAACATAAGTAGACGATTTCTAAACACACTCCTTGTTGTAATAGAGCCATATAATATTTAAAAAAATAAAACTTTGTAAAAGTTACATCCGATCAACCGCGTAGTGTGGACTAGCGTGTGATATGCGCGCCCCGGACATATACAAAAATGCTTTTGTCGTGGAATTCATGACCCCCGTAGGCAATGAGTTAATTAAAGTTCAATATGAAATGAAAAAATATTTTATTTTTAGTTGTATTTTATCTGTGAGAGATTCATTGGATCTTGAAGCTAGTTTTCTAATAATGTAGTCGACTCGATATTCATACCTAATTCCTAGTAAGAAATTCTTCCTCAATCTAAATGATAGTAATATTTTTTGAGTTTTCCGACATCATTTTCCACAAATTCAATTTGATTATTATCGTCAACTTCCAGATTTAGCTAATTATTCGATAATTTTTCAACTACTTCCTCATTTTTATTAAAATTCATGCTGTTGATTTCACTGATACCGACTTTTTTACTGTTTAATGAATTCGTCCTTTCTTCCTTATTATTGGTGTCATAATTGTTTTTTTTTATTTCCTAAATCTATGGCTTTTTTTACGTTTTTTTTCCCGTCGTCATAAGTCAAAGATGGAAAAAAGTTGGGAACTGACTATATAATTCCATTTAATGTTTTTTGGGGTTAAATGAGCTAAGACTGAGAATAAGTATATGATTAGTAACGTTCTCTTTAGAACTAATCTATTTAGCTCTTTAGCTATTTTTGGACCAAATCTATTTAGCTCTTGGAAGGCTACATTTAATAAAGAAACAGCTAAAAAATTTGTTTAAAACAAAAGTTATTCAAAGGTGTCCTAATGATTGATTGGTTGGTATGGCGTAGATTAGTGTAAAATATGACCTTGCAAACCTTTGTCGTGTTATTATTACATTCTGATTTTTTGCTATTTTTACGATATTCAAAAAAAAATGAAAAAAATTTTCCCATAAAAATGAGATTACTTATACATAGATATTTTCAGTATTTAGAATTTTAATCTACTTATAACCACTGCGTTGGTAATAATCAGAATTCAAACGCCCACAATTTTGCACCGAAATGCATCTACGCGGAATTTCCTATTTCACCCCTCAACGTTTTCGGAAATCATAAATGGTTTTCCGGCTTAATTGTCCGTGGAATTCATTATTAATATTTTTTGTTTCACAAGTGAACTATCACGAAAATATTCTCCGCTGAAAAATAAAATTAAAAACAAAACATGGTATAATTTGCTTTAAAATATAAAATTTATGTTGAGCATCTATATTTTTAAGTTTATTATTTATTATGAGCACGTTTTATGTACATCGAGTACGCATAGATGCTTTGGATGCGGTCAGATAGAAATGGATCCTCGGAATTAAAATGCGTTTTGAATTTTAATTTTTTTTCATGACTCCCCCCCCCCAGACTTTTATGAGCTTTCAGCGCTTGCGTTAAATTATTTCTATATCGATTATTATTTTACTGCTTGACAATTCTGACATGGCGGCTGATTCCTGTGGCTCCCCACGGGGTTCGTTTTTATTGTCTGAGGATTTACGTCTTGGTCGACTTATTGTTTCTCACGGCTGGGGGTGATCGTACAAAAATGAGCAGACATTTGCAGTTGTGGGGAGGTGGAGGGAGTTGGTCTAGGGTGGTCGCCGGACCATTTTCAATGAGGCCCTGAAGTCACTAAAACCGCCCTTTGAGCAAGGGGATTAGGTACAAGCCAACTTTATGATCAGGCATTCAGGGCGATGCTTTTCAACAACGACGCGGCCAACTTCGCTCAGGCCAATAAATTAAAATCGAGGTGGTGCGCGCTGAATAGTGAACGAAAGTTTAAAAAGTACAATACAGTGTCGCCATCGACTGGGGAGCTTTTGACGTATCGTTAGAAATTCTCAGTTCTACGTCGCAAACTTATTTCTTGTTTAATGATTATAATTTTATAATAAACCTATACTTAATATTATTACTATTTATTGCACGGTTAATATTATACAAAATCACAAGCGACATCAAATTATATAAATTATTAATTCGGCGAGAAATTCGTAAAATAAGTTTTGGTTGGAATTTTTAAAGCACAACGCTGAATATTAACTATATATTTTCATTCAAAGCTCTAGTTCTACAAATTTAAATCAATAAACTATTTACTAATAAAATTAGAATAAATTACTTGATCGATTTTGTTTATCATAGAGATAACCGATATAAGTTAAGTTTTATTTAATTTAAACTATCTATGATTTGTGTATTTATTTTAGAGACATCATTAAATCAACTTTAAGTTACTTAACACTTTGCCTACGGGGGGAAACGCGGTCAAACATGCTCTTGGGCGGGACCTATTCGCCGAAATTTGGTTTAACGTCGTTTCTCCAAAATCTCCTTAGGGTCTGAAAAACTATGTGCTATGTGCTATACTTGCTACAAGTATGAAGTATCTAACATAAAACAAATATTTGAAAAAACAAAACGTTGCAAAAGTTACATAGTGTCGGCTAGCGTGTGATATGCGCGCCCCGGACATACACAAAAACGCTTTTTGACGTGGAATCCACGACCCCCGTAGGCAATGTGTTATGTATAACAAAGTTTGAATAAAAAATCCTCTTTCTGTATTTTTACACATTTTCAATGAAAATAATAAATAAAATATAATAATTTATCCATCCATTTTTTTAAAGTTAAACGTAGGTTTAAGTTAAAAATGCTAGCATTAAGATTCTTTGTGTTATATATGAGATTATACATGTTGGTGTACACATATCCTTGTGTGCATAAATAAATCTGGTCTCTAACGGATTTCTCACCACAGAGCCAGTATACCCTGGGAAGGAAAACCCTAATCTGTTGATCAATAATTGGTTTAGTCTCCATACTTTTGCTCCTCTTCCTTCTTTTTAGGGGACCCTGAGGAGGTCTTTCCCATGATGAAAGGATTGCTATTGCGCGACAGGGCTAATAATCACTTGCGACCGGCTACTTGAGACTCGTTTTGGGCAGATGTGCATATGTATGCCTGTGTATATCTATATAGGTGTACGTGTGTGGTCGCTCGTTACTCGTCACTCGTGAATCGTTAAAAGTAGATAACGTCTTAGAGAAGAGAACAAACGAATACCGAGACAAACCCCCTCCTACTTGCCTGGACACATTCGAGAGGGTAAAATCCGATACCAACATGGTAAAATATGTACGTCCAATGTGATGGCCAAGAGAGGGAAATTCTTTACAAAAAACCGCATACCAAGACGGCTCGGGTCCCCGCGGTATGAACACGAAATGGGAGCCCTCACGTCACGTGTGAGACTCAGGTTCCTTTGGCCTCGACTACCATGCGAGAGTTGGTAAGGCCCATGCCCTCAGCGAGTGAGAACCTTGTGGCTGGCAAATGATGATGAAGATTACGACATAAAACATATCTATTATACATAGTAAATTTTGAATAATATTAGTAATTTAATATTCTCAAAAAATTAGTACTATTTCAATTAGATCTTCGTCATCTCGGATCTGGTCGAGTATAATCTCGACAATCAACAAGCATAATTTATTATCTTAAATTGCGAATAGAAGTGAAAACATGGATATTTTTATTACATTTCCTTCTAAAGTCACTATTAAATTATTGATTATTATATATATTATTGCTTTAATACATAAAATTTTCATAGTTTATGAGACGACTATAAACATAATTTTAACCTGCTTCTAGATATAAACTTCAATAAACTAGTTGCCATCATACGTTTATATAAAATCAATAAAACTTATCCGGCCGGATATATAAATTTTGCAATTTTCAAACAGTTATTTTTGCATATCATGTAAAATCTATTAGAATCCATGTTAAGTAATAATATAAAATATACTCCGAGCAATCAAAACAATGATTCATTAGCACAATCGTCACGATCACATAATTAATTTCTAAATCCTGCGAAACGCCCTCAAATATTTACGATCAACACAACTTTGACAGACGATATTTCACTGCCATAATTGATTCGATTCGTTCATTAATTTAACCGAGGGCAACGAAATTGCGAGTCCAGTTTGCACCCAGTTTCGCCGACACAATAGGGCTGCCACACACGACCCGTTGTGCAATTGTACCAGAAGAGCAAACACGGCCAGTGCTAATTATTTCTAAGCTCCGTCCAAACGACGGCCATAAACATTAGACGCCATATTTGACCCCCATCCCCTAAGGGTCCGCTGATTATCGCAATTATAAAACAATTGTGCAAATGTGCAATCTCGCGTCACGCGACATTAAATGTTTGCATAATATAAAATATTATAGCGAAAAATAAGTTTTCTTATTAAGAATATTTTCATGAATCCGCTCTTACATAAGAAAGTTTTGCTAGAATCTTCTAGAAGGAAATAAATTAATATTTTTCACACATGCTCATGTTAAAACTTGAAATATAAAGTTTTATGCTGAAAATTTTATATATTTTTCTTGAAAAATATATTCGGATAATGGTCAATTTCTTGGTGTTGAATGCATGATACATATGCAATAATAAACGTTGCAATATTGCAAGATTGCACAGAACTATTTCAGCTTTTGGTTCTTGGCCAAGTGCCGCGAGTTACGGTCTCCCTCTGCACTCCCGACTATTATTACAAATTACCGAGACAATTGATGCTCTGGCAGAGGAGAGTTTCTAATACCGCCAGGTTAATTTATGCCCGACTCACCCCGACGTCCATTGTTACCCCGGCACAATTTTAAGTGCGGTAACCGAAGAAGGCTTTCTTTTATTCCTCCGAATATCACTTATCTTTCATAATTCGATTTATTTTCGACGCCAGAAGAATGGCTGTCGGCCCCCTGGAAAAGTATAAATCCTCCCCAAATTTTGTGACTGTTGGAGGGAAACTTTCGGGCGCCCTATACATCACGGGATGATCGAGCATTAGTAGGTGGAGGAGCGGGTCGTGGTAACGACCCATATAGCAGACGTATAAAACGGTATGATTCACCTAGCAGACAATGGAATATTCCGGCGGCCAATTAGGGTTTAATTACATAAATAATTGAAGTCATTAAATTCTATATTGATTTCGTTTATGTCAGGCATTGTTTGCTGCTGGGGTGATTTTAACTTTGGGTCCAGATGTGGGGTCAAAAGTTGCTAAAATACTTTTAAATTTTCACAGAACCTTGTTGCATACAAATACTAATTGAAGAAATTATTTGAAGTATATATTTTTATACAAAATAAAAGATATTGGCATTTCCGAATATATTTTACTAATAAAATCAATGAATATTCTCTGAATACAGTAACGAAATATTATTTAATTTACACAGCATTGCTTCTGAATTACTCCTAATTAATTGTTTAGCTAAAGATTGGATTATTAATATTGAAATTTAAAGCCAAGGCTCTCTTTTTCTTCGTCAGAGGGATTTACGTTTAGTTTTTCTTTGGTTTTATTTTTTTCCCCATCCGTCACGGCGGCTCGAAAACAACCACGTCGTCCGAAAGAGGTCTATCAGAGACCCCGAGTATTTCAAGTCAAGATATTGATGAATCTTAAAATTTAAAAAAAAGGATTATTTTAAGAATAAAAATAGTTATTCATTATATGCCTTATAATTTGGTCGATATATAGGATTTTTGAACTAAATAATAATACGTGTAAATGTTAACGCTCTCAGCAATATCTCGCCGCATACTGAGGTCTCGCAGCACGTGTCACTCACACCTTTCACTCGCACTTGGCACAGCGTACCGGATGCGAGCCAAAAAACGTTACCACGCGTAGCTACAGCAGCAAATTTTGTTTTTTTTTTCCGCTATTGCATATATTCTTTAGACATTTTTAGACAAAAAGTTTGTGATGTTTAGGATTTATATTGAAAGAGTTTTAAAAAATCAAAAACTTAGGGTCTCCAATAGATCCTAAGTTTTAGGTAGTCAAAATTTATGAAATCTTTTGAAATAATCTAGATTTTATTATAATAGGTTATTATTTAAAAGGTTAAACAAAATATATATTATTTAGTGAGTGAGTGACTGAAGAAAATACGGTATATTTTAAATCAAATTACAATTATATTTTACTCTTAAAACTATTTTTCTTTCTATTTGAATCTATTTTAGCTATTCTGTTATTTTTATAGGTTTAGATTTTGAGTGGTTAGTTAAAGGAGAGAGAATAATCGAATCGGAGTAGTTTAGAAGTCATCTTTTTCCTTTGTGAAATTCATTTTATTCGATTTTTATAAAATATATTTGTACTTGATGTGGAAACTTAAAACTTTGGAACTCTGAAAAATAATCTCAATAATATGCCATAAAATTTCCGAAAATTAGGCGGCTTTAATCAAAATGCAACATTATTCTGAATTTTTATCATTTTTAATAACCTTCAATAAAGTTTTAATATAATAATTAATATACTAAAAAAAGTATTTATTTTATGTATTAATATTTATGTAGTAAAAATATCAATGATATGAATTTAAATCAATGAATTTAAATTCATATCATTGATTTAATATTTATTGAATACATATTATCTGAAATCGCTTCGGTGTAATTTATTGTTAAACGAAACCATTCAGACATATTTTTTTCTGAACGGTGACAAACGTCTTTGTTTGAGGGTGGTGCTATTCCCGTCTGAGTCACACATCCTCTTCCTCCACCACTGCCACAAGCTTCCTTCCGGTCATGTATCTGAGTTAGCACTCGGTAAGCGACATTAACTGCGATAGATTTAGATTTTTCCTCTGGGGTTGTAACGATTTCAGCAAATGTTTCGTTGATTTCATTCCACTTATCCCAGAGGCCATTATCACTTCTCTTTCGATTCGGCGACGAAATGCATTCCTGTTTATTAATGGCGTATCATCACCCATGGTTAAATAATAAAATATGGCATATTCTAGTCGAATATAATAACTTTCGTGCTAACGATATTTTAATGTCCGTTCTTAGCATATGTTTTTAGCACAGTCGGCAGATATTTAAATTTTATGTCTTACATGACCTCTTAGCATTCGCTTATGCAATGGAAGATGAATGCAGTCGTAACTAATGATAATAACTTATCCGTTAGGATAATTATTAAATTCGATATGCATTTTATAGGCGTGACTGATGCTATAGGTAATATATTTCAATTGAAATATTTTATGAGTGTATGAGATTTGTGCAATACTGTGCGTGCGATCTGTAGGTTCAGGTCTTCCATCAATACGTCAGGATGAGGGACAAGGGGGAGAGAGGCGGTATGCAGGAAAGCGCGCATTAGTGCAGAGAAATGAGGCTTATTTAGCAAGACCGACGTCGGCAAATAAAAAGATTACGGCTTAACTGCTTAACATGTCGTGTGTTTGGGGGCGATATTGTCACCCACCGAGATAGGGGGAGTCCCCGAGACCCAGACCACCGCCAATGAGCGTCTGATTTATGTGTCAGGGCCCGGCCCTACCAATAAGAGCCTAATGGGCCATCTCGCATGCTTCGGTTACTTTCAGACACCGTCATAACCTTTCTTAGAAAGTAAAAATATAAGTGCAGTAGATGCACTTACAAAAAAAATGCACAATATTAGTTTTTCCGGAAGAAAATGTTTTTTTTCCATAATCACTTTTATTGGACTTAAAACACGTATTTATTATTCTTATCTTCAGTTGATATTTGGAGAAGGTTGTTTGAGAAAAAATAACTGCAAAAATGGAAAATTATGTATCGGCGAAAAATTTCTTTTGAACAATGAACACTTTACACAATAGTTTTGGACAATCTCTATTCATTCATTAATTCTAGATGTGATTTAAACATATTCAAAATAGTGATGTTAATTTAAAAAAATGTTTCGAAGCGAAGCATTAACATGAGCAGACGTAAAAAAATGCGGAATTCGGCTACTTCGAATTAAACTTAATTTAGATCCATTCCACCAATTAAAAAATGGAGTCGAAAAAGAATTTAAAAGATGAAGTAACATTTATATTTTATCACATGTAATCTTGTTTATTTCCTGTGTTGTAAGCTAGTTGATTATGGTATAAATTAAATAAAAGTTAACTACGACAATGCTAAGATAGTACCCGGATAGGTTCACCTTTCGACGAAATCTATGATTTCTGGGAATTCTTTATGAAACTGGTTAGGAGTGGACAGAAGTGTGAGAGACTTTTCCCCCGCAATTTTTTTAACGATTTTTCAAAACGGTTTGGCGCTTTTGGAGATTTTTGTTTAAATTATCGTAAAAAATATATTTTCTAAAATTGAGAAGATATTGATTTTTTTGATTAATTGAACAAGAGGAAAAATTTTAAGTTTTTTTAGATGTTTTAATTTTTGGATAGTTTTATAATTATTTGTTGTAGTTTTAATTAAACGCTTTTATGATGTATCGTGATTTTGATTTAAAGATGGCGGTATATAAGATGTGGAAGAATATTATTGATGTGTAGTTAACATACATTTTGTAAATTTGTATGTTTTTTTCAAAAAAATCTGTAATCAATATTAATTTCGTCGTCCTCAGAATACTTCACCAGATACATTTTATAGTTGTGCTAGCGCTTTTTTTTTTATCTTTAAAGCTTATCTGGGACATAATAATTACAATGACGTTTATATCTCTTGGCAAATCTGTCTTTTTCTTCTCAATGTTGGAAAAACGTTCTCCTTTCTTGGTCTTTTCATCATCGGAAATATGAAGAATTCTCAGCTGGCTATGTTTGACATAATAATGGTGTTGTTTTCAGTGAAAATCGTTAAAGAACTGCATAAATTTTAGTGTCAAACTTTATAAATATAATCATTTATCGCAAGTTTCCTCATAAAGTGCTAACAAAACTATGAAAAAAGATAGTTTACATCTTTTTTCGTCGAGCATACTATTGATATCTCTCTTTGGTCGGCACCCTCATGTCTGAGGATCGTGATTATTCTCGTTCCGAAAGTTCTTGATTTTGTCTCTCCAGGATTCTCTGCATTCTGCATCCCGCATCGCAGCTACTACGGTGGAGCCTGTGGCGGTCTTCACTTGATATATTGATATATTGATTATATATAAATAAGTAATGAAATTATTTTTTCAAATAATATTTACGAATCACAAAAAATATTATTTATTATTTATTATAACCTTATAAAAGCAATAGATTTAAATTATCGCCTACGTCTTATTAGTGCAGTAAGTAATGAAGGGAGATTACTAAACCCCAAGTATACCATATTATTTTTTATTAATTATAAATTAATATATGTAATTTATTATTAAAAAATAATAATCTAGTTTATATATGGTGGTTAGAATGTAAGTGCAGTGGTCATTCGGTTATTATATTTTTATTTCATTTTACGGCTCTACCGGTAATAAAGTTGCGATGATATACTTATCCTGGATGGGGGGGCAGTACTCACCATTTTTTATGTACGTGCACTTAAAGTCTACTTATGATATTAAATTATTACAAATCCGGACATAAAATTGCGTAGTTTTTATTATCTTGACATTTCTCAATGCAGGATTTGCGCGGGGGGAAACAATATGACTGCATTTTGCGACGTATAGTCGCCGTGTACTAGTTTGGGCCTCATTGTGTCCATGCTTAAGACATTAATTAGTAAAAAAGGATCTCGTTAAGTATTCCTTTTGATCAAGTCTTTTGCGGTCGAAGCTTAAGACCGGGTGCACTTTTCGCTTAGAAATTGTCTAGACGAGGCACAGTCGGATGGTGGTACGCGGGGGGATCTCACCCCTATTGTCCCGGCGCCAGGGAAAAGTTAATAAAAATTGAAAACCCTATCCTTTTCTCGGGAGATAGGGCAGTTTGTGTGCGGTATTGCGGAAAAGCTATCATTGCCCCACTCCATTGATGGCCGTTTTGCTTACATAGGTTTCATGAGGCGAAAGTTGCAACGATGCACTTGCAAGTCGAGATTGGGAAATTGGATTCATTTTTTTTTTTAATATTTTATTTTATTATATTTTCGGCCATTTTTAAGCTCGCATAGAAATCTTATCCTAGTTCACGGTCGATTAGACCGATACAAAGTGGATAGGGTACCAACGATTGGCACTTGCAGCGCGACTGCCTTGCGCCCTTACAGATAATGGACCCTTACTGTATGTAGTATGCTAGGGTCGCGTATTGGGCTATTATCATTTTCCTCGTTTCCTTTAGAAAGTTGCATTCTGCATTTTGGATACTTACATCTCATTAAATGCCTTAAATGGATGTTAATGGTGTGAACATGTGGCGTGTAAAGGTTGTGGGTTAGAATAGGAATATTCACACATTTTATTTATATATTTTATGATGTATTAATATAACCATACAATGTAACTCAAGCTCTACTCAATCTCAAGTCAACGTTATAGGATTCTTTAAAAGTTTATCTTTACAAATACTATCTGAAATAAAGATAAAATAAAATCGATTCTATACTTTTATTTGATACTCTCTGTTGCATATATAATATAAATACAAGAAAACGAAAGAATATTTTTTCAATATTTCCTTAGATTAGTAATGGATAATGGAATTCTGTTGTAAAATTTACCCTAAATAATATTAACAATAATAAAATAAGTGACAAGCGACACGTGTCTCAAAGAAGCTGTGAATTAGTATGACAGCGCTACAGTATATCAGTATGACTGAACCAAGTCATAGCGCGACACGCGCTTAGGGGCCAGACCCTCCCCCTGCACTCTGCTACCTGCCCGCATCCACCCAATACACGACGCCGGCAGCGCTGACAAGTAGGCAGCGCACTGCTCTATACATATAACACTATCTGCTTAAGCACCGACTAGATTAATAAAAATAAATTATATTTATATTTTCGTATACATAATACATAATCAATAGTCATATATATTAATAAATAAAAATGCTTGGCGGAGCTGCAGCTCCGCATTGTATACGGACGAGTATACATTATATATTTGATTAAAATTCAGGTTATATTCCGATTACTGCATTATCTTTAGGCCTAGGTCTTCAAAAATTACAAATACAAAATTAGTAGTAAATAATATCGCATGTGCATGTTCCATTTGAGATTTGAGTTCCATTTCATCTTCATTTGATCTGTAAAAATATGTATTGTAGAGATAGTTATACTATAAAAAATCAAAATTCAAATTTAAACTCAAAATGGCAAAAAATAAATCTGATGATTATCTAGGGCAATGAAAAACTTTTTTTTTAGAAAGGGCAAGTACTATGGTTGGTTTAAAAACAAGCACTGTTGCCAGATTTTGACTGGGGACCATAATTTGCCGACTCCTGATTTAGGATAATGCATATGGTACGAAATCCATTAAAATCAGTACCCTATATTAATGACTTTTTTCTTCTTATTTAAACATTTTGACAGATGTAAAATAATTATTACCGCATATTTTAAAAGTTAACCCATCCGCCACCACGGTTCGAAAACAACCGCGTCGTCCGAAGGGGGTCTATCAGAGACCCCAAGCATTTCAAGTCAAGATATTGATGAATTCTTCAGCAATATCATGATATTTTTTTAAATTAATTATTTATGAGCTCTCATCGCCGACTGAGTTCTCGCAGCACGTGTCACTCGTACATTTCACTTGCACTTGGAACATGGTAATGAATACGAGCGAGAGAACACATCGCGCCCGTGGCAACGGAAGCGAATATTGTTTACAGACAAATTTTAATACTTTGTGACATGTAGAATATATATTAAAATAGTTATTAGAAAAGAATAAAAAAATGGGGTCCCAAATAAACCGGCACATTGGCACGGCTTTGTTAAGGAAAGTAAACAAGATTTTGATTTTGAGAAAAAATCGGTTTATTGTCGTACGGATGTAAATAATTATTAGTTCTAGAAGGTATATATAGTATATACTTCAGAGGTACTTTTTCGGTAACCCTAATACAATTAGGTGGTATCACCACTTCTATATATTATGCTTGATTTTAATATTTTTCAGATTCTATTTTTTGATAATTAATAACAAAAATATTTTTAATAATTCTTTATATATTAGACATTGAATTAAAATTCAGATTATTTCTCGACATTACTAGAATTGATTTATTACCGAATTTCTCTTTTACTAAAATATTTTGATAACTAATATAATTTACATTTTTATTTACTACCGTTAAAAATATAAAATTTAAATACAATAAAGATTATTTTAAATTTATAGCTTTGGAATTTTTTTATGCCAAGCTGATTAGATATGAAATAGGTTTGCAATCGCAATATGCTAATATGATTCACGTAGAAAAAAATAAACCGCCGATAGTATCATATTAAAATAATTCACAGCTGGAAATAAACATTTAAGCCGCTTAGAAAACGCTTCTAATTGCGCTATTGATATAATTTTAATGCCATTTAATCGTTTCGATATTTGCTATTTTTATCCGCGAAATATTATCGTAATTATATTTGGAATTTAAACGTTTTTTTAATTGAAGTGTAACATTAAATTAATCAGAGCCAAATTGACAAGTTACCCGTGAAGTGTAATTAAAATCCTATTCCTGGTCCCCCTGTTCTGTGTCCCCGAGGGAGTCTGTAATGGAATTGAGGTTACGCGGCCAGCTCCTGTTAGCCCGATTACATTTGTCTCATCCTCCACGCTAAATACTCGCTAAATTGCGAATTAATTAATATTAAAATTATCCGATATAATTTTCAAATTATATTTATATTTTATTGAGACGAACGTAGTTGTTCATGTTTAAATTGAATTGTGCGTATCTGAAAGAAAAATCTATCGTATTCGTTTCATGTCACGCAATGTAAATAAAAATAATATTTATTTCAATTCCATTTCTAATACAAACACAATCCGATAAGATAGTTTGCGTTTCTGTATCTTTTTTTGCATAGAGATTCGTCGATATCGGATTTCGGAAGATTGTCACTGTTCGAACGCGAATACTGTTAACAGTTCAAAAAGCTTTTGCCGTTTATTTTGATTTCCGATAGCGCTTTTATGCGAGTTCCCATAAAAGGAGGGGACATAAAGCTCGCTCGGCGATAAGGCCCG
Source organism: Philopotamus ludificatus (assembly GCA_022495035.1). Lineage (NCBI taxonomy): Eukaryota > Metazoa > Arthropoda > Insecta > Trichoptera > Philopotamidae > Philopotamus > Philopotamus ludificatus. Next base: position 166,216 of record JAGXCT010036410.1, on the reverse strand, counting down.
TACTAAATACGTTAAATGATCAGAAATTTAACGGCCTTGTATAGAACGAATTTGATTACGTTGATCCGTAAAATATTGGATGTGATTGTTTTCAAATAAAGCAATTTAAATTTATATTTTAGGATAAGGTTTATAAAATATTTAATTGCGAGCAATAAATCAATTTAATCGTCGATTAATTATATCTCAATTTTATTTGGCCTCAGTATATGATCTTTATTTTGACCTGATTTATTAATGACTTTTAAGGTCAGTGTAAAAATAAATTTAAAAATGGATGAGGTGTAAACTATCCGAATGAAATTCGGAGATTCTGCGTTAACTTCATCCGTTTCAAAGTTTATAATCAAGAGGATATGACAGCTTCTTATCAGAATCGGTTGTATTCAGAGCCGAACAATGGCGTTTCGTAGGCATTATCAGAATTACGAGCGTTCGAAAAGTTTACATCGAGTTTACGATCGAAAAGTGATTACTTGGCCCGATTGTATTATTAGAGAGTCCGCGGCCCATTCCTCTCGGGATTATTTCCCGTAACCAGATTTACGAGTGGAGTTCTCTTTTGCACTGTCGGAGAGACAAAGTGTTGTGTGTACCGCTCGCTTTACAGTGCCACAGAGTGACTTTATTTGTGCCGATGAATATAAAAGCAGCGTAGATTGCGAAGAAGGTATTAGCGACTTTATGCGTCAGTCGTAACTCGAAACCCTTTGCTTTTTCACGAGCCGAGTTGCAATAAAACCCCGCTGAATTAATTCCCCGGGCCTCGGTGACAACCCTGCACGATTCTTTTCGGTAATTAAATCAGAGTGCAACAACTGCTCTAGGGCCGGCGGTTAATTGTGTTACTGGAAACGTTTATGCTGATTAAAAAAATGTATTAGAACTCATGGATCTTGGTTGTCTTGTAACAGAAATACGGTTCATGGCAATGGATTGACAACATTTATTTGTATAATTGATTCAAGGTAATTTAATCAATGATGCTATAATCCGACTTTAAAGAATGGCTTTAACTTTTTGATCGCATATTAACCAGTGTCATGGCTTGTAGGTAGTAAGTTAAATGCAACTTAGCTAAGTTAGTAGTCGGATAGGTGTTCGACGATAACTATGAATTCAGAAAAATCTTTATAACACTGTCCAGGAGGTATGTAAGTGACAGAGACCTCCGAATGTTTAATAAAAATATTTGTGTATGTAGTTTGGTGCCTTGGAATCAATTAATTTAATGCCATCTATCCTGCGTTGAATAAATAATTATAAACAAATAATATAAATTTAAATCCAACTGATAAAATATTAAAATTAACCAGTGTCGTGGTTTGACACTGGGGGGAATATTAGTGTGACGGACTCATTCCTCTTTCATTTTTAGAATCTTTATATTCGTTAATGGCGTTTTGGAATACAGTGCACTCTCGATTATCCGGCTTAATGCTGGGGAGGATGATCACGGATAGTCGAGAAACACGGATAATCCGAATCA
>JAGXCT010036410.1:66224-151517 GCA_022495035.1 Philopotamus ludificatus | reverse complement strand
TTTCATTCTGTTTATTTTTAATGCGAACAAAGCTGTTGCCAAAATCCGTTTATTATATTAACCTTTAACCATATTTTATTAGAGCTTATTCGATTCAATTCATAAATATTATTATAAGCCAAGAAAACAAACATCACAATGTTTATCCATATGTTATAAATTAAATAATAAATAGTTTTAATAATATTCTAACTATAAAAAAAGGTTAAAAAATAAAACGTATCTATGTATAAAAAAATGAATATTTTGTTGCATCTGTTACATATTAGGCATGAAATACGTGGAGCCGATTTATATGTAGCATATGTGTAACAACTCTAACCCCAACCTCAGACCTAGTCTTGAATGTCGTGGACGTGAACTTGAAAAATTATGGATTTTTTGCGAATATTTCTACAATATGTTACTGGAATAAACTAATATATATGTTGATGTTAATATATGGAATGTTGTTATAGTACATAGATGAATTCATTTAAATGTATTGTTAATATTCAAAAAAACAGGTTTTTGCTTTATCTCCTATCTTAAGTAGCTACATCCACACCCTCGATAAATACCCGATTCCACAAGCGTTTCGAATCCAGAGAAGTGTCGCATTTGCAGCGGGTGTTTACGTCTTGTTCCCGCGCGTTATAAATAATCAAGGATATTAACAGCAGGTATCCAGGATTCCCCTCTTGTCTTGTCGTCGATCAATCTTGAGTCGGGGGGAGCTAGCCGTCAGCGGTGCGGAGTTCCCAAGTGGCACGACCTCCTAGGAGCTTTCGCTCCCCCCTCCCTCTTGCGTCCCCGCTACCGTCACGCTCTCCAGTTATTTCATTACCGTAGGATGTCTTTCTCTCCTCTCCCATGAGTTTCGTGTCACGGGTGAAGGCATTGCTCACCCGGGCTGGAGATGCATTTGTTTATGTTCGCTCGTGACTTGTGTCGCTGTGGCGGTAGCCGGGCTGGATCACGATTCGTGCCAAAGTGGGCCAGATTTCAGGATGCTGTGACATGTGCTCATGATTGGATGGTATGCGAATCACGTGCCAGGTTTTAAGTACTCAAATGACATCGGTAGTTTCGTTAAATTGAACTAACTCAGCTAGAAATTAATTAAAAAAAAAACTAATTGTTCAAATTAATGTTGGATCTCGAGCTTTTAATTTCAAATATTTTGATTTGGTTTTCATAGAAAGATTTATTTTATAATTATTGTAAATTAATATTAATAGCTCTTCAGTCCGATCCGATGTTAGATGTTCCTTAGCCACAAGAGCTTTTATTTACCCAGTCATCGTTTGATCTATATTTTTACTTTTGCACCCATCCCTCTATTAACGCGGTAGGTACGTTCCATTAAAATATCACGTAAATAAAAACCATGCAAAAAAGACACGAATCTCTATTCAAAAATCATAAGCTGCGTTCTCGATAAAAAACCGTGTAAAAGTTTGATCATTTAAAATTGTAAAAACTCTTTTATTAAGATCTTCATCGTTAGATACCATTTAAACATATGTTTAATTTAGTCTTTGCCACCTGGAGGACACTACGCGATCCCCACCAGAGACACGTCCGTCCCAATCCTGATGCCAGGACTGTGACGGTCGTCCACCAGGTTATCTAGGCCATTCAAATACGTGTCAGGTTCCCAACCGTGAGCTCGGGAGTTGATCTGTAACAATGATAATCAGACGAGGCTAGAGCAAATTCGTATTTAATTTACGGTCTGATCGGGTGGTACGGGGATCTCCTGTAGCACACACGTCACCGAACTGGCCTGGATAGCGGCCTGACTCCTCTTAAATCCGTAGAATCTACGAAACCATGATTGTGCTAACCGCCATCACCGCCACGTTCATATTAATATATACGTGTTTGTATTGATTGCATATTAAATATACGAAAAAATAAATATAATTTATATTTATTAATCTGGCCGGTGGCTTCGCGGGGAGTGTTATTATGCGGGATGTAAAGCAAGAGCGCTGCCAGCTTGTCAGCGTTACCGACGTCGTGTATTGGATGCATGGGGTCCAGTGGCGGAGTGCGAAAGGGGGTCTCGCCGTTAAGAGCCGTGTCGCGCTGCGACTCGGTGCAGTCATACTGACTCACTGTATTTTATTATCGATAATATTATTTAGTATTTCTACCTCAACTTTTTTAATTTATAATATATCGCAGCATCCCCAAATATGTTATCCACGAGCTGCCACTGCAAGAATACTTTATACGTATATGACTTAGTACATACTTGGGTGTAGACACCTTTGCGTTTTTTTCTCATGGCGGCATGTAGAAAAAGCTTTCCTTGGCGTGATGAAAATGCTCCCATATTGTGAGGCCTATCCAATTGCGGATATTCCTTAGCCAAAAGAGTCTTCTTATACCCATCTCTCGCTTGTTTTTATGTTTTTTTTTGTAATTAATTGTAGAAGGCCATACTGAAAATCGTGATTATTGTACGAGGAATGCCTCTAGTCTGTTCATGTTCACCTTTGGCAGAATTTACATATCGAATCCATATAAGAATCGACCATATATGTCATCACAACGTTAGGAGATAACTTTTCAATGAGAACGGATGAAATTGAGACATTTTACATATAATTTTATCATTTCAAATAACGGATTTTTAAATAAATTACATTTTTTTTTCTAATTTTCTTGATTAATTGGATCTTTCGTGATTTTAAATTAAATTAAAACTATTAGTTTAACTATCAACATCGTTTTACAAAATTATGATTACCATAGAAATGAGATTAAAATTTTATTACATATTATTTTAATATATAGAAATGTCTAAAGTTTATTTTTACATTAATCCACTGATACATAGTGATGAAAACGTGTTTCGTACATTTTATATATTTAATTCAAATTTATTCATACAATTGATACGCGGTCCACCACACGTATCGCATAATTAATGATGATACTCCTATACAATTAAGTCCTCCCCAGTGAAAAAGTGGCATCTGCCATTTTTTCCTTCGACAACATAATTCAGTCCATTAGCCGGGCCTGTACTTAATTAGCCGGCAATGCAATCTTTGAATTCATGAGGCCAATTGTCTCTTATCGGCGAGGCGGATTGATAAAACGAAAATAAAAATTTCTGTGGGGGTTCCCCTGCAATTGAAAACGAATTAGAATTTATCGATGGGTCGAAATTAGACACAATTTGCGTCTCTCTCGTACAATGGCGCTCGGTCTCGCTCGCGCCCGGATTCCGGTTGAAAATTTAATAAATTCCTTAATTTGGGCAATAAAGCACTAATGGCTCCGAAGAGGACTTAATGATAAGAAATAAATTTAAAAGCATTTTCAGGTACCTGACTCGTTAAAGTCAATTAATGGCCTTGAATCAAATGTGCGTATGAGTTCCAAATTTTTATCTCACAGTATTTTGGCCAAATCGACATAGGGGCTTAATGGTTTGATGGTAAACATCAATGAATTAATTTAAATATGGTCGTTTATATTAAAATAATCGTAAATTATACCATTTATTATTGCCACAACGTATTTTAACGTATAAAATGTTGTATGAATGTGGGTTAGTCAATATATTATTTATTTATACATAGTTTACGTGTATTATTGGCCTTCGTATCGCTGAAAACTTTTCTTTTATAGGGCCATTGTTGAAAAACTTTCGCACTATATATTCAATCAGAATTACAGGGCCGGCTAAACTTATATATATAGGAGGATCGGATCACGCCTGACAAGTGTCAGGCATATATCGCTTCGTGTCAGGGCGAAATAATCAAAGTTTTTTTTCCAGCTGAGTGTGCAGAATTTTGATAAAATATGGGCCCGCGACACATGTGCGCCCGGGGCCCTTGCCCCCTCCTCTACCCCTCCAATCCTTTTCATAAGAATTATGAATAAACCTAGTTGCTTGCGCGAGCGGCAACTGTATTAAACCGATTTTTCCATCCAGTGACGCACGTGACGACAATAACAAGGGCGATTTCAATAAAAATGGAATAAAAATCTAATAAGCTTTTTTTGCACATAAATTTATCATATATATAATATTTTGCATATTCGCCTCTTATTGAATTAACAAATATGAATTTTATTCTTTTGGGATTCAAACGAATCCCATAAATAAAACATTTATGCAGATCAGGTATCGAAAAATTTATTGCAAAGCAGAAAACGTAATGCAAATATTAAAAATTAGTCATGAATTGACTTTACAATTTTTACATAGTATATTAAATATGTAAAACATATTATAGTTATAATAAATTTTCTATAAATTTAATTTAAACCGTCAAAATAAAATTAAATAGTATGTTTAGAGTTAGAATACCATGATTATTGAAAAATGTTTATTTTTAAGATTTTCTGATTAAAAAAAAAACATACATTCAATTGAGTGATATTGTGTCTACGTTTTATAAAAAAGTGCATTTATTTCTATAGTTCAAATATTTAACAATAGATTGTAAATGAATATCGAAGTATTAAAAAAAAAAAAAAAATTGAGCTATATTTTTTTTTATTTTCTTGGACTAGGACTTGGACTGTTTTCAATTAGAAATAAAACCTATTCAAAATTAGGATACATTTTTACGAAAAAATGTGTGAAAAATTAGTAAAATAAATGTAACAGAATATTATTAAAATTATTTGGGGTCTATTGGGGACCCCAATTTTTTTATTTTTCTGAAATAATTATCTTAAAATTAATCCTAGATGCATTAACTTCTTGTGTTTATCTAAAAATGTCTAAGGAATAAATATAATAAATAATCATTTTTATTATAAATAACAATATTCGACTTTATTACCTTAGGCGCGATGTTTTTTTCGCTTGCATCCTGTACAATGTGCCGAGTGTGAATGAAACGTGCGTTTAACACGTGCGGGGAGAGCTCAGTCTGAGGCGGGACATTGCCGAGTGCGCTTGTCTTTTACGCGTCATATTGATTGGTTAAAAAATCCAAAATTTCGACCAAACTATGTCGCACATGATGAATAACTATTTTTATTCTTAAAATTTCAAGATATTGATGAAGAATTCATCAATATCTATGAAATACTTGGGGTCACTAAAAGACCCCCTTCGGATGACGCGGGGTTTTTAAGCCGCCATAATGGATTGGTTAAGTCTTGCTTGTCCCTCAGATAATAGAGATCGCATTTTCAACAACTTTTCGTCAGGATGGGTTAAAAATAATATATGGCATATCGATTGAGAATTATTAGTCCATTTTTATTTTATTTAATACTTCTATTGCTCCATTCTTAAATAATCACTTGTTTTAATAATTGGTCCAATGCAATTCTTTGATTATGGCATCAAAAGATCATTATTATTTTTGGAATATTAAAATTTTGTTACCAAATCGTACATCAATTTTTCATCACATAATGTTTTACTAAGAAATTCAAGCAGCTTCAGTTTGTGAATAAATACGTATCAACATTTTTAATTTTCTGAAAATAAAAGATTAGCTTTCGCCAATAAACCTATCCGAGTATGAACTTAACTCAGTGGCGATTATCTTACCAGATTAACAGATTGATGTACCTACAAGCCATAGCACTTCATCGAATGAATATTTTTTTTGTTAAAATGAAATCGCGTATATTTTGTAGAACATATTGTGAATCTTTACTTATATTCGATGTAATAAACCTCTTAGTTTATTGTATATGATTTTTCAAAAATCCGCGTTAAAGAGAAAATGAGTTAAAGCAGGAAGAAAGGATTTGCGTAGCGTATGAAGTGTGTGAAGCGTTCTTTTTGCGCCAAAAAAATATCGATATACATCATCTGGTATCACGTCCTTGTCGAATTCGCAATTCCTTTTATACGGCCATAACCGTCAAGGTGTCGCATAAAAATAAATATTGTGCAAAATTATACATTTTTATTTTGCGGAGCGCCTAATATTCTCGTGGGCGATACGCGCGGAAGGTTGGCTTTCGGGAGAAAAAACCATATTATAAATATGTGAATATGTGAGAGGTTCTATTGTGTCAGCGGAATATTGTTATTGGATACCCTGTCACATGACTATCACACGTGCCACACTTTTCGCGCGAATATCGCCCAATAAAATTGATACAGACGCCTCCCTCGCCCATCGCCCGTCTGCCTCCCGGTCCTCCGTCGTCGCACGAGTTACTACCGAATGTGTGTGGGGGCGACGATAAGAACACTCACTATAGATATACTCGAGTGCTCCAATTTGTTTCTTTTTACGGTAAACATCTCTGTGTAGCTTATTATTATATGGAGAGGGGAGGTTCTTAAATTTTATCAGATCTTATTATCCCGGGAGATATGCCTATGTTTGGAATTATTTAATTTTTTACGACTGCCGCTGCTACCCGAATTATGTATATGCATGTGTGTCGTCTTGGGATGAACAAGATAAGACGTTGCTCGTTATATTATTTACGTCGATATGTAATGGTTACATTAGGAGTCAAATCGCATACGAAAGGTTTCGCTGAATCTCTCGGTGGCTCAGAAATATCTTTTGACGACATACGTACGTATGTTCGTTTAGCGAATTCGCAGAAAGCTCTTTCGATTTTCTATTTATTATTTCTTGTACGACAATTAATAAGACATAATATATGATAAGTATATAAAATATATGAAAAATATATGATAAGTATATAGATTTTTTTTGATAACCAAGCTTTCACCAATTCAATATATGTATGTATGTATCATCATCGTCACTTGCCGGTCAGATAAGCGTATGGGATTTACCAGACTCTCGAATGGTAGTCGAGGCCAAAGGAATCTGAGTCTTACACCTTACGTGAAGGGTCTCCTTTTGTGTCCATACCACGAGGACCCAAGCCATTTTGGTATGCGATTTTTTATAAAGAATTTCCCTCTCTTGGCCATTACTGGCATTGGACGTGTGTCTTTTTCCCTGTTGGTATCGGATTTTACCCTCCAATCTCTGTGTCCAGATAAGTAGGAGGGGGTTTTCCTCGGTATTCGTTTTCCTCTTCTATAGAAGTTATCTGCTTAAAATAATTCGCATGTGATTATTAAAAATGTCGCACAATAGAAAGACTACCTCTAAAAAAATAAAGATAAGCGAAAGTATTGAGACTAGACCATTTATCAGTTAACAGTTCAGGGTTTTCCTTGCATACTGGTTCTGTGGTGAAAAATCCGTGAGAGGCCAGGCACATATACTATATGTGTTATTATGTAGATTCGCCCTAAAAAACTTGTAACCTTACTATAAAATAATGTTATTACATTTAAAATACCAATTAAAAAAAAATAGTCCATGTTTTTCCATTTGTTAAACCTTTTACCGCTAAAGAAATTTACATAATTATGTCCCGTATGCGAATAAATTTGTAAATGCAAAAATATTTTAGCAATTTCACACTGCTGTATATCTATACTGATTTCTCTACAGAGATTCTAAAACAAATATACGAATAAGTTAGATATGTATAAATAAAAATATATCCATTGATATTCGATATCATTATTTATTTGAGAATATAATACACCTAGGCCTCGTATAACACGGTTATATGGTTCCATAAAAACACCGTGTAATACAAATCCATGTTATACGAGGTTTGAAATTCATAATAAAATTAGGGTTTGCGTTCCAAAAAAATATCAAAGTTAGTTAATTTCATTTATTTTTTTAAATAAATAATCGAAACAATATACATTTACGTATTTATTTAAAAAAAACATTAACAACATATAGTAGATCAGTCATTCAACATCGCTATCACTTACAATTCCATATGTTCTACTATTTTTCGAGATTGGTTGTGAGTTTTCATCGTCAGAGGATTCCGGGCTATTTTTGGTTAACCAGCACAAAAATTCTGTAATAAGCAATTGTCTGCTTTTAGCGTATAAATCTTACGTATATCGTTATAAGGGGCCAAGATCTGTTGTAATTCCCTCTGAACTTCAAACTTCTTTCCGATATAGGATCATTTTCTATAAAAAAATGTTCTAATGTATCAGCCAATCCCAAACCGTCATTTTTTTGTATTAAATTTGAATCGCTACTAGCTACTTCGCTGCAACTGCTTTCCCAGTCATTAATTGTTGTAGTCCTTCTTCATTCAACCTGCGATCCTCCAATATGTCTTCGATATCTTGAATATCCATATCATCAAATCCTTCTCCACCAACACCACGAAAAATGTTAATTGTCTCTTGGTATTCAACTTCTATTGGTGATACATCATTTTCAGCAGGTACTACTTCCACAGGGACACAGCTTTTTCCAAAAAGAATTAATGAATAATAATAATAAATAATAATTAATAATAAGATTAGGTTAGGTTAGGTTAGTTTGGATTGGGTTGGGTTGGGTTGGGGTTGGGTTAGGTCAGGTTAGGTTAGGTTAGGTTAGGTTAGGTTAGGTCAGGTCAGGTCAGGTCAGGTCAGGTCAGGTCAGGTCAGGTCAGGTCAGGTCAGGTCAGGTCAGGTCAGGTCAGGTTAGGTTAGGTTAGGTTAGGCTAGGTTAGGTATAAGAACACAAAAAAATAAGAAAAAATAATAATAAAATGAGAAAAAATAAGAAAAAATAAGAAAAAACAAGAAAAAATAAGAAAAAATAAGAAAAAATAAGAAAAAATAAGAAAAAACAAGAAAAAATAAGAAAAAATAAGAAAAAATAGGGACAAATAAGAAAAAAATAAGAACAAATAAGAAAAAAATAAGAATAAATAATAATAAAATAAGAAAAAATAAGAATCAATGAGAAGAAATAAGAAAATATAAGAATAAATAATAATAAAATAAGACAAAAATAGAAACAATAAGAAGAAATAAGAAAAATCTAAGAATAATCCCGCTTCGTCCGCTTTGAATATCTTGTCTGGTGTGTAGCCTTTTTTTTCTAGCTCTCATCCGGTACGATGTGTCGAGTGCGAGTGAAATGTGAGAGTGACACATGCTGTCAGAGCTCAATCTGCGGCGAGACATAACCTAGTGCGTTGTCATTTATGTGTCATATTGATTAATTAAAAAATATATCATGAATAACTATTTTATTAATAGAATAATCCATTTTTTTATATTTCAACTTATTGATAAAGAATTCATCGACTTGAAATGCTTGAGGTCTCTGAGATCTTCAGAAGACCCGGTTGTTTTCGAGTCGAGGGGAAGAGCCATGAAATTGAACATTTTGGAAATACATTCTCAGATCGAAGTATGGACTTCCTGTTTTGCAATACTCAAAACTATACCGGTTTTAGAATTATTTTAGCTCGCAAGGAAAATAACAATGCGGGAAGGCCATAATAATTCTAAATGAATAAGACCCATTACGAAAAAATATGTCTTTCTTCTTGTTATACAAATTTCACTAGCTCACTTTTTATTAATATTAATAATAATATATTCAATAGTATTATCCTCAATGTTTCCCTTTAAAAGAATTAATATTGATATACAATTATCACATTTTAATTGTTTAGTATATTCAATGTTTAAAACATTTTCTTTAGTGCTTAAAAATTAAACCATGTTTAAGGAAAACGGCATAAATCTAATTGTATTTTATGTTAATTTGCTATTTTATAAAATCTACTTTTTTTTAATTATTGACAGAATTATAGTGACAAAATTAGAATTTCTAAACATTGAAAATAAATATTATTATATAATGAAACGAGAGATTTCGATAATTATTAATATTCTAGAATAAATAAAAACAACTAATTGCAAACTCGAATTATAAATCCATGACATATTTTGCAATTTAAAATATATAATTCATAGCATTGCAGCCGTCGTCGCTTATATTTATAAGGTTGCTTACCTTCGGCCCTATAACGACGGGTCGTAAATGGCGAATAAATTGCTTCGAATCCCAGCACCAGCATATGATCGAGTCGTAAAAATCAGGTCGGATGTTTCAATTTACGGTCTCAGACACCATTAACTGAGAGCTGGGAACGCCTGAAAACTGCAACGATAAATCGGAACTGCTGCACATTTTATGCCAAATTATGCATGGAGCTCCTCGAAATTCGAATTTTGTCGAACTCGTAAGGATATAGATTTTTCTTATTAATAATATAAAAAATTATATTATTTATTAAATAAATATTCTTATTCATTTAATCAAAAGTTAATAATATAATATATATATCAGATTATATTTTTCGTTCATAATGTTTCTTTTACAATTTTGAAAGTCATTATAAAGTAATACAATGTGTCTGGGAAACTTTCAATAATGATAATACTACACAATACGCAAATTCATAATATTAAATCATAAAATTTTAATATAACATAATTAGATTACATATAAATACCTTTCGTGGATATTTTATATAAATTGAAATATAAAACCGAGCTCGTAGACATTATTAAAATTTTTAGATTTTACCACATCACTTTACTTGGAATTCTGTACTCGCACGCTTTGCTAAAAAAAATATCAGAATTTTTTATGAAAATATTTCATATCTCATTTTTAACATCAAAGGTTTTTGTGCAATCATATTATGTGAGTGTATATATTATATTTATATTTATATATCAGATTTATCGTTCAGGAATGGCACTGATTTTTATTGTTATGTGTAATATATAGGATTTGTGTCAAAAACATTGTTCAAGTCTTATAATATAGAGTTTAAGTGATTAATATTTATGTTATATATAAAAAATATTTTAAATGAGAACAGAAAGTCCTGCGGTTTTTAAAAATGAACCGTCAGGTATGTCAAGATAATTTATAGTACGAGGAATAAGGATCATTGAAATTTATGAGACACCCCTGAATATATCCATAACACTTCTCGTTATCATATTTTATAAATTTTCATAAAATGTAGGTATCGAACAAGATCTGATATATTTAAAAAAATGATTGCACATGGCTCTTAAACTTATTAATAGTTAATCTAAATAGTATGTAAGAGTAATTTTGAATACGAGATAAGTCACGCGATCTTACATTTATTTTAGCACTTTAGTATTATTCATATATTCTATTTTTTGTTATACGAATTAATAGTTTATTTATCTGTAAAAAATAAGATTCCTGAAAATGAGTAATTAACACAATTTTAGTTTCGATTCAAAATGTTCAAGAATGAATTTAATTTTGGTTCAATAAAGTAGTTTCAAGAATTAAATAATAGATTTAGATGATTTTTATTCAGAATTAACATAAAATAAAATTATTCTGCACCATTGTCTAATAACAAACAGAACATTCATACATAATTAAAGACTTGCGCTAGTACATCACTGAAATTTTTTTAGTATTATAGAATTTTCAGTATTTATTATCACTTAAAAAATGATTTTGAAGACTTTCCTTACCTTTTTTTAGTTTTATTATAGCTTCCCTAAACAAATCCTTAGCATTTTTTTTTATTAAAACAGAAATCATTTTAGAAGAAATTAAAAAAAGAGTTTCTACCCTTACTCCACTGAGGACTCTTTAAAATCCTTTCAAGTCCTAAATCTTTACAAGTAATATCCAAAGCATAACTAAAATAAAATCGGTTTTATATTTTTCACCTCTCTGTTGCTTTACCTTTATTTTCATAGTATTATTTAAGTCGGCGGAGGTTCGCTGGTAAAATGTTTGGGGGTGCTGCGGTAAATAAAACGTATATTTTATTTAAAATATAAAAAAATAAGGTAAGACAATAAATAATATTAACAAAAAAAATAATAAGCGACAGGCGGTACGTGGCTTAAAGGATCTATGAGTCAGTATTATTGGGCTCCAGTGAGTCAGTATGACTGCGCCGAGTTGCAGCGCGGCACGGCATTTAGCGCGAGACCCCCCTCACTCCGCTACCGACCCCCACCCCTCCAATACCCGACACTGGTAGCGCTGACAAACAGACAGCGTTCTTGTAATACATCACACGGAGTAACACTAATTATATTTATATTTACGTATACACAATACATAATCAATAGACAGATATATTAATATATAAAAAATATATTTTTCATTAATTTGCTTGGGGTGCTGCAGTTCTGCAGTGTATATAAACGGGCCGTTACCCCTTTATTACGTAATTTATTCAATTCTCAAAGCCAGATCAAGGTTAATTGCTTAAGTTTAATGAAATACTCGCTAAAAGCAGTTGACGATTGATTTTCCGACCCATAAGTTTCGCACTCTGGAATGTGGTACTTCATGTATAGTCAAATATTATATTATTGAAAGCTCAGCTTGTTCAGTATTATTTTTAGTACTGCCATAAATAAAATCAGTATAATATATTGCTTCCGAGGTCAAGAATGCGATGTCATAAATTGGCGTCCCCACGAATTTCCTTGATTTATATTCGAACGTAATGACGCCGGCAGATGACGAGAGCTCTCCGACGTTGACATTAACGACACGTCATAAAACTCGGCAATCAAATAAAGACGTTCGGCTAACTGGGAAGCGAATTCGTTCCCCAAATTTTGCCTGAAATAAAAAAATCGGTCCTTCCTCGCACTTTGATAGAGTGGATTCTTGAAACTGTGAAGGAACGGAGAACTGCAAGGGGCCCTTCCCCAGAAGGACGAGGCACCCCTCCGAGCTTTCATTGTCGCCGACTTTTTAAGTGATTTTTCTTATTATGGACGCCTGTAGTAAACGTATCTGGAGCCATCTTGCGGCTGGTTCCGTTTTCATCTGCTAGCCTTTTATTGCGTAATGAAATGGCGTTCCAGAATGAATATGTTACGGTGTGTTTTTAGCGAGCAGTTCTTTGTGAAAGTTTGCAGACCCCCAGCCCCTGCCCGAGCGCGACTGCTTTCATCGGCGGCTTTTACGACCATCTTTCACGGTGACATTTGAAGGGGAGTGGGGAAATTATTTACGGGAGGAATGTCAAATCGAGAAATTGTTGATGCTTGACGAATTCTGAAAAATTTATACCATGTATCATCGGCAAACACATTACGATTCCGGGGATGAAAATCGTAAATTAGATTAAAAAACAGTTTAATTTTCTATTAATACATATTTAATCGGTTACACATCGCGCTCGTTCGTGCGGCACAGTCGGAATGAAAAATATTCGCAATATTTTTCATTCAAATTTGCGTGACATTAAAAATGTGTTAACGTCGCAACGTCATACGCACATATTTATATATATGGTATTTTTATTATACGGCATTATAAAAAAAAAAAGAAAATTTTTGACAGGAAAATTTATACCATATTAGGGCGAAAACGGGCCGAAAGTCGCCGAGCAGCGATTTACATTTATGTTATAAATATTAATCAAAAAAATTAAACGTCGACAATATGTTTGGGAAAGTTTTCTTTTCCGTACAAGTTTTCGGCTCGTCGGATTAGGATATTATGGGATGGATTTGGAAGTTTAGCGTTATAAATGTCCTTCGTTTATTATTCAGCGTGACATCGCCGAATCGATTCTTAGTCTTTGTCCGAATATTAAGCTCAAATATTTGTCAAAAAATATAACTTATTTGACACATATTTCTTTAAAACATATATTAGATATAATTTAGTATACATTTTAATTACGTAAACTTATATCAAAATCAGAATTAGTTAAATATTAAAATAAATATTTAATATATTTTAATTTTTTAATTCAGTATAACCTATATATTCGGATACAATATTCGTTACATTTTGATAAAAAAATCACTCACTTTCTACACCCTTCTCCACCCTCATCAAGTTTTTAATTATAATGAGACAGGCAAATAAAAAAAAATACCCAGTAGAACCTAAAATATAAAAGTTTAGAAAGCATAGCTTTGACATAAACTAATGAAAAAATATTAACACAGTTTTTTGATTATAGGTTATTAATTTTTAAAAATCACTAGAATTTTAATTTAGAATAATTTTTAATTAGATGTTATTTGGTAGATTAATAGAATTTTTCTTAAAGTAGATTCACTAATTATTTAGCCCTATAATTTGCCTCTGAATATGTACTTCTAGTTAAAAAGAACTTTAAATTAAGGGTAACAGCTATATTTGTATCTTATATCTACCACTAATCACAATCCCTTAACCTAGCCGTGTCCACAGGGTCTATTTGGAACCCCAACTTTATGATTATTTTCGAATAGCTCGTTTATTATAAATCCTACAAACTTTTTGTATTTATCTAATAAAGTCTACTAAACATCGCGCCTGTTGCCACGGGCGCGATGTTTTTTCTCGCTCGCATCCAGTACGATGTGCCAAGTGCGAGTCAAACGTACTATTGATACGTGCCGCTATAAATTAGAGTCTGCGGCGTGTCCTTAGTCTGTGGCGGGACATCGTCGAGTGTGGGTGTCATTTACGCGTCATATTGATTAGTAGAAAAATCCGAAATATCGAACAAATTGATGATGTGATCATGAATAACTATTTTTATTCTTAGAATAATCAATTTTTTTTAATTCAAGAGGAGAATTCAGCAATATTTTGATTTAAAATGCCTAGGGTCTATTTTCCATTATAAATAGACCTTCATCGAACAACGCGATTGTTTCGAGCCACCGTGTCATCGTTAGAGGACATATATTGGTAAGATGTGTTAATTTTATTGTATTGTAAAAATATTAAAATAATTATATATTGGATACTTATTTTGCAATAAAACTGAAATTGCCAATCCATTACGGCGCCGAAAAAAAGGAGAATTTTTAAATAAATTGGTCTACTTTTGAAAGAACACGACATTCCTCTTAGTTAACCCCCAATTTACCCTGCGAGGCAGTAAAAAGTTTTCAGCGCTCGACCCACCCGAGGGCCGGGAAATAAAAAATGCATTCGGCGTGCACCATACCCCCGAAATCGCGATCGATTAGTCGTTTCTCGGCCATGGTCCCTCCCCCGCCGTGGTCATGGTCCGTCGATCCAATGCCATTACCTACGCATTACATGCCAGGCTTATCTCGGCACTGTATCGCTTAGTATTTTCATGTCTTTGATTTATGATAGGACAGGGCGTCTTTGCATTGTCATCGTTCACGTGCCGCCGGCAGGAGCCACGTCCTGTTTCTGTTTCCTCGAGGACGAGGGCCCGGGACCAAGACCTACGGAATGACAATGCGAAAGAAACAAGGGACTAAATCAGCACTGTGTATGTGTATCAGGCAGCAATCAATTAGGGTCTCTCACGCAGAAGTTTTTGCTACATTTTTTTCTCTCCTGTGCCACGACACGACCACCCCGTGTTGTGTAGTGCCGGTGTGGGGATGTGATTGATTTTGGGGGTGAAAATCGTTTTCGCAAATCATGTTCGACCCGATTGGCTAATAATTACGTCGGAAAATTGATAGTGGCTAGAGGAAAATTGTGCTAGTTTTTCTGCGATATTAGAGATAATGCGATTACAAATTATTTAATAATTTTGTATCGAGTATCACAGGTGTAAAAGTATTAAACTAACTAATTAATACAAGATTTTGCACATTTTTACTACTACTATCTAAAACAAATTCTTCGACAATACCTTGACATTTGTTTTAAAAATGGATTCTTCTAAGAAAAGAAGAAGTTTTGGTTTTATTTACTAATCAATATGACGCGTAAGTACAAAATACAAATTAATTATTATTAATTTGTATTTAACTCACGGTCTCATCGGGTCCGACGGGCACCTCCTGTAGCTCACACGTCACCGAATTGGCCTGGATAGCGACCTGGCTCCCCATAGCTCCTTTATGTTAAACAGAGTGATTTTGAATTGTTGAAAATCCGATCTCCTTTATCTGAAGGAAAAGCAAGATTTAACCAATCTGTCACGACGGCTCAAAAACATTCGCGTCGTACGAAGGGGATCTATTTATAATGCTAAATAGACCCCAAGTATTTAATTTTTTTTGACCTTTTTTTTTAAAAATTAATTATTGTAAGAATAAATACGGTTATTCTTCACCGATATTTTGGATTTTGTAACTAATCAATGTCATGCACACTCGGCGATGTTTTGCCGCAAACTGAGTTCATGCCGCCGAATACTGCCCGCCGAGTTCTTGCGGCACGTGTCACTAGTATATTTCACTCGTACTTGGCACATTGTTACAGATGTGAGCAAAAAAAAACAGTGCGCATGTGGCAACAGAAAAGAATATTGTTGTTTTTATTTTTTTCCGCAATTACGGAAAATAAGGGGCAATGATTATTTATAATGTTTATTCTTTAGACTTTTTTAGACATATACAAAAAGTTTGTGACATATATTAAAAGAGATATTCGAGAAAAATCAAACACTTGGGGTCAGCGGCAGTGCTTTGACAGTATCTGGTACGTGTGTGCAGATATTTAATTAAAAATAAAAATAAGAATTTTGTGAAAAAGGAGTAGGAAATTTTATTCATAAATAATATTTGATATTTTACATTTTTTTCTCTCTTGGCGATTCTCGGTGCACCTAATCTTTCGGCGCCTGTGTGCAACGCACAATTTGGCCATATGGAAGGCGCGTTCCTACTTGGGGTCCCAAATAGACTCCATCGGCAAGGCTAGGTTAAAAATAGAATGTATTAAAAAAATATGTCATCAAATATGCCGAAGAAAAAATCTAAGAAATATTATTTTTGGTATTAATGATTAACTAGTTTTGAGTAAAATTTAAATTACTTAAAGTAAAGTTGACAATAGTCATATCCGATGCTACGCATGATTACAGCGATATTTTTATTCTTTAATTGATCACGAGCCGTTGGCAAGTATAATATACTCTGACTATAAATCCTCTTACAGCAATATTATTATATAGACATTTAGGCCATTAAAAAGTACTGATTACTTATAAATAAATAATTTTTAATATGTAAATATAAAATTTTCCCTAATACTTATAATATACAATTTAATAATTATATGTATGCTATATAAATAGAGTTGTTGATATATTTTACCGAACGTAAATACATGATGCAATTTTTAACATATTACCTGCTATTAAATATTATTAATATATTTGCTTAAAATAAATATTACAGAGTTTTAAAAATAAAATTTCTCACGTCAAATGATATTCCGATTTATTGAGTTTGCTTCGTTACCTGTATTCCATACAATTGCATACATACATATTCTATGACACAGGATCTAGCTCGCCTGGTATTCCATGTTCTTTCTCGTTAGTAAGATCAAATATTGACAGTCGTCGATGGTTTCGCGTATTGTTATACCGATGGAAACTGCAAACAAGCCGATTCCAATACCAAGTTGTAGCATACATCTGCTATTTTTAGTCGAAACCAAACACAAATTAGCACTTTTTCCATTGACGGGCGATCTTTGGATCCTCTGATGCATCTCCGCGACAATTTCATCATCGCCAAGAAATATTTCAAAACTATTTGCCGGATATACATCATGCGGACTGTTTGTTCTTCGCGTAATAAATTGATATTAGTTTAGTGGTATAAACAAAGAAATAACTCTTCAGAATCCAATAGACCAAGTAGAAATGTACTGGCAAACTTCGGTGGATTACGGCTGTTGTGGTTTTCAATATATAATGTCGCTACTGCGCCATCCACGTTTTCTATTACAGCACAAGTAAACAACCATTTTTTAAATAAATAAAATAATAACTAAGAAATATTATAATAACTCTGTTTATTTCGAATGTAAACTGTTGTCATAATCTGAAAATTTCACCCCTGTGTGCAATATCCTGGCGCTGAATGTTATTTTTCCAGTATAATATATAATTATTTTAATCCCCGAAGTAATGAACAAAAGTTATGAATGAAAATGAATGTAGCAACTTTAAATTATGCGAAAATATCAAATCATGCTTTAGTGTAATTTTACATGTTTAATATTATATCGTAAAATGTTACGCTCCCCTGATACCATCGTGAAGAGTGAAGAGCACTCGGAGAATTGTTATTGAGTTCTTGGTCGCTCACCAAATGTCGCATAGGATTCTACTTGACTTTCGTATCAACAACGGGACCTTAGATCGCCCTGGGGCAGTGTTTTTCAACCTGACATAGTAAAATGTCCAAATTTATTCAATGCACACAACTAAACATAAATATATATCCAACTTTTATATTTAAATATATTTTTAATAAAATCCGAAACGTATTTTAGTTATTCAGAGCAGGTTAAATCGGACTCGGTGTCTTTGTCCTCAACAAAAATGGACATATGGCGAATCGGGGACGCCCCTGTTACATCGGTCAATTGTTACAGGTTACATCGGGAATGGAATCGGTTCAATGGGTTTCGCCAATAGTTTTCACAATAGATAAAAGCCGATGGTCCGCGAGCGGAATGGCGTGGTTAGTTTGTTTTATACACAAACGAAAAGTTTTTTTCTCTTCAGGACGATGGCGTCCGTCCCGGAAAAATCCCAGGATGTATCGGAAAATGGGAATCTAATGGGAAACGGTACAAAGCGGCACAGTCCTTATTCAATCAGCTCGATCTTCAGGGTACCATACACGCGTGATGAGATTTCGTTATTAAGCTATTGAATGCCGTATTTTATATAAAAAAGAGTGTAATCGGTTTTTTTCGCTCGAAGGGTGAAGAATCCTCGCAGAATACGAAATCTTACGTGAATTATTTTAAATTCAGCCGTAAATTTCACGACGACACTAACGAAATAATTATTTATTTTTTATATTAATAAATAATCGCAAATAAGTACATAAATAAATAAATATTCATTTAGAATATGTATTAAAATTTAGAGAATTTATGTTTGAATCGTGCAATTTAAATTTCAGCTGTTTACGTTAACTAACCAAATATTATGCCCTAAAATGAGTTCAAATATTGTAGAATGCAGAATATTCTACAATAGTAAAAGTTTATTATCATATTTATGTTTATGCATTTATGTATTTAGAATGCAAATATGCAGATATGTTAAATATGGTTTGTTTCGTTGCATTAAAGCCATTTTAAATTTTGTTATTCATTAGTATGCAAAATTATTATATAAATATGATTTTCGATTAAAATAAATATATTATTCTTGGTCGTTTGTATATGTTTTGTTAAACAAATTATATTATTAACATACAATATTTTTTTATCTGTTCATTTACAGGAAGCTCTCCTATAACGCTCGTTATATGTTCAAAACTCCCTCCTACACCGTTCTCTCCTAGAACGTAAAATTTCAAGGATAAATTACATATTTCGTATATATGTAATACATTGTTTACTACATACTAAAAACAGAACAAGGCCATTTAAAATATGCAAATGAAAAAAAAGTTTAATGTATTGATTTCGTTCGATTTACAAAATAAAATTGAAAAGCTCTCATCCCAATTTTGTATGAGTGCCTTTCGTTTCTATGACACGCGTTTTTATAATGTGGTCATGATTTCTTCGTTATAGAAGGGCTGACTGTAGTATGCTTATTGCAAAAAAGGAATAAAGTGTTTTAAATTATGGTAGAAAATATTTTTAATACAAATAAAATCATTCAGAGATGAACAGAAAATTAATTATTATTTTTTCGCTAGGAAAACCGGAATCGAACCGATATATAGTTTTTAAGTAAATCAAAATGAAAACTAAAAAAAAACCGGGTTGACGCCTTCCTAAAAACACAACTTAATTCAGGATCATATTTAACTTAATATTTTTAATCCGTACTTTTCACTGATATTGACAATATACTGTTTTCAAGTAACTCCAAAATAAATTATTTGATTTAAGCGAACATATAACACAATGGTAAATATTAATAAAAAAATCCAAAATTAATTATTAATTACTCTAAAATATTTAATAAAATTGAATCAAGAATTTATTTTATATTTAATATACGAACCAATAATATATAATCCTAATAAAAAATATTATATTACTTGAGGATTGTCAAAGTGAGTGGTATCGAATATCGAGATTTGATTAATAAGTCAAACGTATACTAATAAAACAACAACATGATAACAACACAATATTAATAATTAAAAAAACATATTTTATAAAATATAAAAAAATAAATAATATTATCAATAACGGCATAAGTGGCATGCGGTATGTGGCTCAAAGAAGATGTGACTGGGTATGTGTATGACTGCATTACAGTGAGTAAGTCTGCACCGAGTCGGACCGCGAGACGGTGCCTAGCGGCGAGATCCCCCCGCACTCCGCTACCGGCCCGCATCTGCCCAATACCCGACGCTGATAATGTTGATAAGCAGACAGCGCTCTTGTACTACACTGCCCCTGTAAGCACCGACCAGATAAATAAATATAAATTATATTTTACTCAGTTTGCTTGGGTATGCTACATCTCCGCAGTGTATACGGACAAGCCGCCCCCGATTTATATGTATAATAAATAATAATAAAGTGTCAATCTATACGCAAATATCTTATTTTAATAATATCATTTAACTATATGAGATTTAATAAAAAAATAAGCTGATTTTTCAATGTAAAAAAATGGTATAGTGTATAGCTGCTTCAGCAAATCTGTTTTTATTACCCAATTTTGTCAAAATTACGATATCTTCGGAAATATGAAGAAGTCGCAGATATCTGTATTCGACGACTATATGTTTGATGAACGTGTTGTTTTTAGCTAGAAGATCTTTAAAGGTTCTTCTCCGAACTCCGCGCACCTGTCGCGCCGAGCGACTGCAAGTAATACCATGAATAACCATGTAATAATGCTGTGACAAACACAGCAGTGCAGTTGTGAAGTCGACTGCGGTGGCGCGGTAGCTAAAGTCACATGACGGCATCGGTTTCATTCTGGAGTATTGTTGTCTAAATTCACGGAATTATTTGCAGTCGTTCGGCGCGACAACTGCACGTAGTTCTAAAACGCACCTTAATCATCAATAAAGTAAACATAGAATATGGCTATTAATGTCAAGATACAACAGGGATACTTGCACCAACACAACAATAAACACACATACAGTTACACAGCCCCACCAATTATTTTTTGATCAATTAAATATTAGGTTGAGTCATAAATAATTGCATATTCATCATGTAATGCTTTGGGAATTCAAACAAGACACTAGTGCTAGAGCGACGGCCGGAAAGATATGCAGTGTGTACAGTGAAAGCCGGATAACCGATCGGCCAGTTAGAAATTGGTTTCTGAAATTTCGTTTCGCAGACGAGTCTTTGAAAGATGAACCAAGGGCGTGTCGCCCTTTAGACTTCGATGACTACATTTTATATGCGATATTGAAGATATGGGAGTTGGCAGAGAGACTCATTACGTCACAATCGCCAGCTGGAAAATTCGTGGAAAGTCAGCAAGTTAGGAATATGAGTACCACATAATCTCAGTGACCGAAATATGGCAGACCGAATGTCTATTGCTATAAGTCTCCTCTCACGGCATAAAATCGAGCCTTTTTTGGACAGGACAATAACAGGCCGATGAAAAATAGATCACCTATGAAAATATTGTCCGGAAAAGACAATAGTTAGATAAGGATCAACGACCCCTACTGGACCCTAAAGCCAATATTCATGGCAAGAAAACTTTATTATGTGTATGGTGGGATCATCGAGGAATAATCCACCACGAGCTGATGAAACGCAACGAAACGATTACTGCCGATACATACGTTTAACAGCTGCAAAGAGTTCATGAAAAACTACTGGAAAAGCGTCCTTCACTCGTCAATCGGAGAGGCGTTAACCTGTTACACGATAACGCCAGACCACACACGGCAAAAGAAACTTAAGTTAAAATTCTGGTGCTCAACTGGCCTATTATGCCACATCACCCTACTCCTCAGATCTTGCTCCTACGGACTACCACCTTTTCTATTCCTTACATAATTTTTAATCGGAAGTTATATATGACTTATTTATTTATTATAATATTATTAAGACTTTGTTAATCTTTAGATACGATATTTTTTAACACGCACATTAGTTGTTATAATTATTTTTCACATTAGGATATATTCGAGATTATAATTGAGATTTAATTAATTGTTCGTAAATGTTATTACATGATTTTTAATTAGAATGATATGACACGACATCATTTAATATTAAAGCATCGTTTGTTCGGAAGATAGTCCGAAATGACTCTCATCCCAGCCAGCATTCACTGCGGAATTCCATAAAATTGATATTACTCCCAATTCCCACGCCGAATTTCAGGCGGTACGGTTGGCACCATCGAAAATTTTCAGCCATAACGCATTACATATTTAGCGGCCAATTCGGTAGTTTCGCGCCAACATCGCCAAAGCGACCATGGCACAGGTCGGACCTCGAGTTTTGAATAATTCAGAGGTAGCCGGCGGCTTGTGGACCCCGACCGTACCTCGCCGAGACGTCTGAAAACCGGGACGCGATTATGTTTATCCTTAACGCAGCAGAAAAAGCATCGGCAAACACAAAGAAAACTTTAAAGTTTAACCTCTGGCAACTTTCTTGCGCAACGTTAATATTTTGGCAGATCGTGAATGATTCAGGAGCGACGTTTGCGGATATTTTTATTGCGGCCGTGTGGTATGATGGTTCTGTGTGAAATATTGCTGACGTCGTTGTTTGGTGCGGTTTTAATCGGGGGTTTCGGAACGGAAGGTATTATATTGCAGTTTTCGAAATTACACATTTATTAGTTTCAGGAGTAGCGGGGTAAGCCCGGTTCACCGTCTGCTGCATCGTAAGTTGCAGTGTAATAAAATATTTACGCTACGCTACACAATGCTTCTTTCCGGTGCACAATAAAAAACTTGGCTTTATCGTCATCTTTAACAATCTTGATGGTTGTTATGATTATTCAAAATGAAATAACTTTAATTAAAATGTGATGATAAATTGTGGGAAATAGTCCTAATTAAAACTATCAATGGATATTTTAATTAAAAATAATATTTTTATATAAAAATACCCAATTGGTAAATTTTTCGTATATTTAATTTAAATACTACATAAAAAATACATTTTATCGTTAGCATTGTGCATCTGTTAATAATGTGAGAGATTTACAAATACATATTGTATTTATATTTTATATTTATTAAAATCTTTTGCAATTCTTTAACAATTTCGACTTTGAGTCAAATTTATGAGTTACTCTCATTATATATTTTTCATAAATTTATAAAGAAGATATCCATTGGAAAAATGAATAAGTATCTATGGGGTTTTATGTGATATCCGATTAAGAAGGCCGTTATTTTTTTTAAAATTGATGAACTGAATGAATAAAACTTTGCAAGTATAAGATCGTGGTCTGTTTTCAATATGCTTTCATTTGGATGAAAAGGAGCATTATATAATCCCAGCAATACTTTCTGTGGCTATCTCTGACTCTCTGACTGTACTAGATAACAGGAAGATTTCTTATTTATATTTACTTAAATGATCTAGGTTTTTAGCATTTTAAAACATCAACGATTTCATTATGTGAGTTCTTCTGGTTCTAGATGTAAAAATGCAAGGGTGCGCTGTACGTATGGCCAGATTGTGCGGTGCACACAGGCGCCGGAAGATTATGTGCGCCGAGAGGTGTTAAGAAGGAAAATATTGTAAAATATTCACTATTAATTCATTAAACTTCTTTAAAATAATTATTGTCCTGCACACAGGCGCCGGACACTTTCGGCGCACCACTATAAACATAAGTTCGTCCTTAGACACAATAATATTTTTTTTAAATATTCATTTAATTAATATATATTATAGATTTATTTATTTGACTACGATGCGTCATTCACCCATATAAGATTCGATAAAGATTCTTAAGATGTAAGGGGTATAAGTCTCTCATACTGATATTTCACCCAGTGTCAAACCACGACACTGGTTATTTTTTTAAATACTATTTCGAATGGGTTAAAAAAAATATTATTATACTTTTTGTTTTATAATTATTTATATATCGAAGGATAAATAGCATTAAATTAATTAATTCCAGCGCGCCAAATTACCTACATAAATATTTTTTATAAAACGTGCGGTGGTTAGTAATGGGTCTCTTCTATTTACATACATCCTGGCCAGTGTTATAAAGAATTCCCAGAATTCATAGTTTTCGTCGGACACCTATTCCGACTACTAACTTAGCTCTACTATGTAAACTTACATTATCGAAATAATATCCTTTTTACCTACAAGCCATAATATTGATAACGTCATAAACATTTTTGGTTTACACTTCTGATGTTTATTAACCGATCCATCACGACGGCTTGAAACCATCGCCGCTGGCCGATGGGGTCTATTTTGTATAAAATTAATGTATGGAAAATGACCGCAAAAAATTTCGAGTGAAGTATTGATAAATTTCTGCACAATACCTTGACATTTCTTTTAAAAATGGATTTTTCTATGAATAAATATAGTTATTCATGATATATATTAATAAAAAAATCCAAAATATTGATCTAATTTTCTATTTATTTTAAATAAATTATTTTTACGTGCGCATAGAGTGACGGCCTGCCGCAACTGAGGCCCGCTCACGGCTGGTTTCTACACTTGCATAGCATGATATTTTTTCTCGCTCGCACTTACATATGCGCGGTTTTTTCACGTTCATATCCGGTACAGAGCAATAAATAATTAGATTTTTTAGATAAATTCAAAAAGTTTGTCACATGTAGGATTTATTGGGTTGATGCAAAAGTTATGACGGTTTTTTTACTTATACAATTAAACATTTTTTTTTTAGATTTGTATTATTTATTTAATCAATTATATTGAATTTCCATCGTTCTTATAATCTTCTCCATCACTCACCTCAGCTTGTAATACCATTAGTGTAAATTCCGTGGATTTTGATGCGAAAAGTGTAGTAAGGGATGTTTACACGCTCTATTATTATCAATTTTTTTATCATTTAAAATTGCAGTGTTTGGAATAAATAAAATCGGAAGAAACAAGTCCTGGAGAATACGGTGGATTAGCATTAACATGGTAATTCGATTCATTTAGCTTATGTTGGGTCATCATCGCCACATGTGGTCGCGCGTTGTCGTGATGAAACACTACCCCTTTTCTATACCAATTCGGGTCTATATTTTTCAAGGGTGATGTTTAATTTTGATAATTGTTGATAATATCATTCCACTGTAAATGTTTGATTACGTTCAAGTTCCAAAGTACACAATACCTTACAAACCTTACAAACCTTACCTTACAAATCTCCAGATCGGAATTTTGTAAACCATCTTCATTACCTGTCGAACTTTGATGACATCTGCGCCATACACTTCACGCAAATGTTTTTTTGGTTTACTTACCTCGCGGTATTATCTTTACAGAATTCATAAAGTAAACATGACGTAAATGCACTTTATCGAATAGGACTTGTTTTTTAAAAAAAAATACGAAGTCTTCTGTGCTTTAGCCCAGGCCAAAACTGAACAGAAAATGAAGCATCCTTTATACAATGGAATCATTTAAAAAAGATACTATTCATCATTTCTGAAGAATATTTTTTTTACCTAGGATCATAAAAAACAGTCATAACTTTTGCATCAACCCAATATATTAAAATAATTATTCGAGAAAAACTTGGGGTCCAAATAGACCCCATCGGTTAGGTTAACTAACATTGATGGCCACTATTAATCTTTTCTTGTTGGCTGTCGAAAAGGTTACACTTCTTCTGCTGTGAAGATAAACACTCTTGTGTTCCCATATTAGCACAAGCTTCGAAGATTAAGAAATTGTTCTCAGACCTCATCAATATTTTTTTAAAATATTTTGTCCTTTTTTATTTATATATTTTTTTGTATTATTAATTTTATTTATTGGTAAGGAAAAAATCTGATTCTCGGCTAAATATTCAGAATTTTTTCAAAAGCTTGATTCTTCATGACCCTTTCAGCCAAAATATTTGGATCATATTGTTAAAATAAATTGTATGGGTATTGTGAATAACGGAATGAATCGGTACATGGCGATCACATTTAAAGTGCATCAAACATTGTATTAAATTGAGTATTAAATGATTAATAAACTATCCCAAGATATCAATGAAGAGCATGTTATACCAAAATAGCGTCCGTCATATATTTATGCAATACCTAACGCGATCTTTTCCGATACCGCGTATTGGCGACGATTCCCAACCGGCCACGGATGCCACCTGACCTTAAGCTTCGAGCAGATTCTCGCGATTCCGTTGTGATAAAAAAGCAATCAGTCTCGTCCCCGGGGTTCGTCTCTTCACTTTCGCGCCGTAAAACGTAATTGTTCGCGATGCGATCTCTGTCCCGGGCTGCATGCGCGATATTAAATTGCGAAATTGACTCGCCGCCATCGAGGCTGAGAAACAGGTCCGATTCGACCCGGGCCGGTTTTAATTGGCGGGAAACGGGCGCCCCTTTACGACGATCTGCCCCTGTACTCGCTCCTCGTATTACGACCGCGATAAAAATTGCGCCATCTTTTTACAGGCCAATGATAATAAAGCGGACAATAATTGTCGCCGCGTACACCCCTAATACTCCACATTAGTGTGACATAAATGCAGAAAATCACCTCTTCGCGTGCACATCTGAATTTGCATTAGAATAATTATTATTTTGCGTATCAATTTCGTTTGAGAATAATTTAAATTCGAATGTAATTTTGGATGATTTGAATATATAGGGGACTTATAGATGGGGTGTTCGAATAGGGGAATATGCATTTATAATTTAAAACAAATATCTTAAGACGATGGATTAGCAGCAGAATTAATAACTAATTACGTATTTTAATTACATATATTAAAATATATATTTATTGTATGTATGTATTTATGTTTTCCGACGTTGACAACCATGATAGCTATTTTAATTTTGGAGGCGGCAACTCTGAATAGGAATTCTGTATTGCAGTCAAACTATTCTTGCAAGTTTTTCATCCGTGAGATACATCTTCTTCTAGCATTGCGTTTTCCTTGTATTTTTCTATGCAAAATAAGGCGAGGGACACATTTTCTCGTCTCTTACAAAACATTCAAAATATTTCAATGTTCATCTTTTAATATTACCATGAGTTTCTTTAGATTTTTTTTGTTAATAAATATTGATGAAAAATTCTTTCAGTTACACTATTTATATTACTATTAAAATTGCATTGGTTTCTTGCTATGAAAAATAATAATAATAATTATGTTTTTATACAAAATTCTCCTTTTTACTGATTTACTCGTTAAAATTCAGGTATTTTCTTATTAATTCGAATGCTTACTGAATATTACTATGATCAGTGTGTTGTGTTGTTTTATATTTTAACTTAGTCGTGCCGATATTGGTCACTCCAAGATTATTATTTTTCGCGAATAATCTCTTTTATTATAAATCCCACATGTTATAAACTTTTTCTATTTGTTCAAATAATAAATATTATAAACAATCATTGTTGTTTCTTGTCTGCTATTGCGAAAAAAAAATAAAAACAACAATATTTGCTTCTTTTAAGCATTTCATGAATAACTATTTTTATTCTTAGAATAATCCATTTTTTTTAAATAACAAAATATTGATGCCCCTTGAAATTTTTGGGGTCTCTGAGATTTGGACGACGCCGTAGTTTTCGAGGTGCCGTGACGGATGGGTTAATATTTAAAAGTGGTCTTTGAACAGATTCAGAACTAATCCAAGGGTGAGTTCTGCTTAAGCAATACACTTATTTCGTTATTAATCGCGGTTCTGTCAATCATGGTTCCGTAGATCCTACAGGACTATGACTATAAAGACCGCCATGGGTTTAATCGTAGTAGCTGCAATACGATATGAGGAATGCAGAGGATCCAGAAGAGTTACAATCGGATTGATTCAAGTCAAAAATGATCACGATCCCCAGACATGAGAGCGGTGACTCAAGAAGAGTTTATCTTTTAAAAGTTATTAGATATATACCATTTGGCAATCATTCAATACTTATTATACACTTAACTCTTTTTTTACACGATAATAAAGCTGTTATCTACTTCTGTGATTTTTGTTTTGCAAGTTACATGGTATGGATGTACAAATCTAGAATTAGAATTTTAAAGCTCGTTCTAGGTTAGAATCATGAGTGAGAATATGTTGTTCATATTATTGGCAAATTGAAAGCTCACGTGAATTAAAGCAGTTGTTAGTTGATAAATTTCACCATTTTGTTTACTTTTTACCCATTGGTGATTGGCTATTGTGATATAAAATGATGTCCTTTTGCGCCAATAAACACTGGGACGCAACAACGCGCGAAAGCGAAAATGGGTATACACATATTTTGTTTCTGGGAATCATGTTAAAACAAATAATTCATGTAAAAATATGGTATAGTCAGTTCTCGACTTACGTGATTAATTAATTCTTAAGGGTTTCACGTATGTCAAAAAATCGCGTAAGGGGAGAAAAGCATAGAATTTAGCATTTTTAGCAAAAAATATGTTTTAGTTTCAAAGGATAAGTGAGAGTAAAATAGATGTATATATATATTAAATCAAGAAAATATTATTTATTGCATATATTTATTGGACATATCGCACATATTGGAATCTACATATATATATATTAATGGACGAACGACTTTAAGTATCGGTCCATTATTAATGGTCTTTTAGCCTTTTTCTTTACTTTCTAAAATAAAGTGTAGCATGCAGTATCATTATTCACCGCTTTTGTAACTTTCGCGTTTTTTAAAAGTCGCGTAAGTCCGAAGTCGAAATCGTGGTCGAAAACTGACTGCATTTGTTCTTTTTAGTGGACTGTTTTATTTGAAAACCGTGTAAAAAGAATTATGTGTACATATTTTAGATACATCGTGTTGTATATAAATGCGGATAATCTTATTTATGATTTATTGTTAATATAGGAAAATGTATTGGTAATGGAAATTAATTTTGATGATTTTTTTTTCAGCTGAAAATGGTCACGCCGCGCATGGACCGCAGCGGCTACTTCAACTACGTAGCGTCAACTGCGAAGAAGAAGAAAATCAGCCTCATGCAGTCAAAGCTTCCGAGGATGGCCTTCGCCCCTCGGCCGAAGGAGGGTGGCGACGGGGAGGAGGGCGGCGGTGGCGGCGGGGGTGAGGGGGCCCAGCGAGGGCTCCTGCAGCCGCGGGCCAGTCGCGTGCGAGCCTCCGCCGCGGATGGCCGCGCCCCCATGTCGCACCGCGCAGCCACCCGGCAACTTCGCGCCACGGATTACGATCACAACTTTGCAAAACACGACGAGAGCAAACCGTTTTTGACCCAGGAGCCCGACAGGCTCAAGCAGCCTATCAGACCCTATCCCGAACCTGAAGCGGACAGATACAAGCCCGTCGTAAACAGACAGGAGGACCCCGACCGCTACAAGAACTTGAGGGCCCCTTGTCATAGACAGCAGCAACAGCAGCAACTACAGCCCTCCGTCGAGCCTCTCTATCAGACTAAGGGTAGCGTAGGTCAACTCTCTCTGGAGAGCTACTCCCCTAAATATCATCATATACGCCCGCAGCCGAAAGGGCGGGAAGCTGCCTCTGGCGGTTTGAATTTCAAGGTCAGCCAACCGAATTTGCCGAAGGGCTATTACGCGCGTGATTGTTCTAACCAGAGTAATGCAGTGATAACGAACCAACCGTTCAGTGCTAAAAGTGTTAATCCAAAGTGGCCGGAGGAGTCCCCCGCGAGCAAGGCGATTCCTCAGGTGGGATTCTACTCCGAGTCGCAGTACTCATTCCGTGTCAACGGTCAACCGGGAAATGCGGCCCAGGCGTCGGCTGCTGCAGCTTTTTTCGCAAGGTAATAAAAAGCTCATATTATATCATTATAAAAGATTTTCGCAAACCATAAAATAAATATTTTTATTGGTAATATTTATGTACGTATTACATAACAAAACGAATATTTTTTTTAGATAAAATAACACGCAATTGTTTAAAATATATTAATTTAAGCAAATTGATATATTTTAAAAATGTCAATGCTCTTGATTTATATTTAGTAATCAATCAATTCAAGTCTAATCAGGCTTAGGGAATCTTACATTCTAAACAATTTTTGTTTTAATATCACAAGTATGTCTCTATTAGGACCAATTTAATTATAATTCTGTTTATGATCGATCATCTTTGAAGTGAAAATATACAGTAATAAGTTAACTATCTATTTTAGTAATTATATGTCTTAAGCAATAAGTTGAAAATTTTTTATTCGGTCGTGTAGGTAGGATTTCGATAATTGCCTTTCAGGTTTTCCAGACTCCTCTGTTACGGATCGGGTCGCCAACCGTGGGCATAGAGTTGAGCTGTTGCGCGGATTGTGAGAATTTTCAGATGTGGCCAGGGTAGATTCGTAATTATTTTTTACGTAGATCTAGTACTACGGGTACTTACGGTAGCACCAGCAACACGAAATAGTTGAATACATAGTATTCGTATACGTGTTTATCTATAAATAATGGAAAATAATAAATATCCACGGTCATAATATGCGACGTAAATGGTTTTAATTAATTTTTCGTCGCAATAGTCGATAAGAAAAATTTAAATGAGTATTTCAATATATTAATTACCCTTAATAAATGCCCGCGTCTCTGTCAATTTCAGGCATATAAAATACATTCATATTTTTTTAATGTGATTTATCAGCCTTGTCCTCGCATGTTAATATTTAATTTTAATAATAATATTTTTCTTTTTACTGTCTATAAAGTTAAGCCATTTTTTTGATAGGGATTGCATCACTGTTTTCTAAATCGTACTTAGATTTTTATTCAGCAATCATTTATTTTATTAGACCTGTATCCATTCTCGTAATATTGCATAGAGAGGATCATTATATATATTATTTTAATTTATTAAGATATATCGCGAAAATGTCTCGTGAAGAGGAATTCCTGCTCACCTAAATTCATATATTTTTTAGAAACATTTACTAATCTAACGTCATTATTCATACATGGTCATGAATAGGGAATTCAGCCAAGTCAAATTTCTCCACAAGATATTGAATTGTTTGGACTGGATAATTTTCTTTTTTTTACACCTAATTTGTCTTCGTCCACGCTTTGGTTTTTTTTGTAATTAGGATCTCCCAATTCTTTTTAAATTAAATCTTGACAATTATCAACTTTCAATGCGGTAAAACAATATACTTTGATGAATTTTAGTGCAGTATTGGTGAAGTTTTCGAAGAAATTCAAGTAATAAATTAACTATAAATCGTAGAATTAACTAAAGGTCGTCTGTATTTAGGAAATCTTTAAAGATAGATAGGCAAAGATACATTTTTTACTTGAAGTTTTGGTTTGACGAAGAGACTATAAAATGATTAAATAATATACGAAAATCTGTAATTTATGGAATAAAAATTAGTTCTAAAAGTCATCGTATAGTCGAGATGCTATCTTAGACAAAATGGAATACCCTCAGTGGTTTAGATCAAAGATTTAGTGCAGATAAAAATAGTATAAAAGAGAATGCCAGCTGAAGAGGTCCAGCTATCAACAAATCTTCAGAAAATAAAGAATGTGACATCTAGATTTTCATTATTAGCTTTTTTTTACATATTTTCCTTAAATGCAATGTTATTTTTTTTTTATAGTTACACGTTTTTTTTAAACATAGGTAATTTTAAAAAGTGAGTTAGTATAGATGGAGTGGGACTGCTCGGTCGCAGCACCAACACAGCGTAGCGTCGGACCCCTCCCCTCCCCACCCCGCTGCCGCCCCGCATCCATCCAGTATACGACGCTGGTAGCGCTGACAAGCAGACAGCGCTCTTGCTCTACACCGCGGCGTAACACTAAATATAATATTAATTTATATTTTCATATACATAATATATAATCGAAATAAACACATATATTAATATATAAAAATATATTTCCTCTAATTTGCTTAGGGGTGCTGCAGCTATGCAGTTTATATGGACGAGCCATCCCTGATTAATTATATCTTTTTCTTACACGGCGTATACAATTTCGTATGAATCCTTCGTTAGTTAATAGCAGGAATGAGCAACCTGTGGTCGTATATATCTGCAAATATATATCAATTAATGGTAAAGAAGAAATGCCAAATTTGTCATTAGCCTAGCCGTGCAGATGGGGTCTATTCAGGACTCTTAGTTTTTGATTAGATGATAGGCATGTCCTCAGTATGCGGTGGGACATTGTCGACTGCGCGTGCCATTTACGCGTCATTGATTAGTTTAAAAAACCAAAATATCGACCAAATTATGAAGCATATGATAAATAACTATTTAACTTGACATGAAATACTTATGGCCTATTTTCCCTTATAAATAGACCCACTTCGGACTACGCGGTTGCATTCGAGCTACCGTGACGGTTCGGTTAAAAGAACAGAACCAGTAAAATATTTTATTAATAAAAAAATATGTATATAAACATTAATATGCCTTAAAATGCCTTAAAACCCGTCATTTAAATAAAGATCGAACTGCACAGTATTTATTCCAATTAGCCAAAAGCTAACAAACTGAAATAACAGATCTTTTGCAAAAAGTAGAGCATTGGAAAAATCTCAGCTAATATTTTAATAAACAGGAAACCCTCCTATAACACGATATCTAATAACAAGGTTCCGCCGCAGCACATGAAATATAATCATTTTTTTATCAAGATGGATTTTATTATTTGTGTTTATTTCTGTATTTTTTAATTATGTTTATTTTGTTAATAGAGAGAAAATTTGAGTATTATCATAAGTTTCTTACATGCATTTTTGTAGCTGGCCCGTTGTAAAAAAAGATTGTTCTGGTTTATAGGATATGTTCTAAGTTGGATTAAATTGTGCCATGGACAAACATGTTAAAATAAACAGTAAAGACGTTAAAAATTACGAACCAACAACACATGGTGAAGAACAACATACTTAGCATAACTAATCATCTAAACTTAACAATATTTGAAAATGATCTTTTTTCCTACGAGTAACCAAATATATCAGCAATACGTCCCATAAATTTATGGGACTTACGTAATACGTGTGGGCGACATTAGGAAATTGAGCACGGCCGACTAGGTTAACCTACATTATAAGATTTGCGCGTAATCGGAAATATTCGCAATTTCCCGTGATACAGTTATCCGCCATGCGGAAAAGCGGAAAACTTCCGCGGCGATATTTCAGATTGTGTCGTTTCCGCATGCACAAATATCGATACACACACACTCACTATATAGATGGTCTCGTTAATATTCAAATTAAGTATCGATAAAGTATGCCCGAGGCGGCGCAAAGTATACCCGACACGCGATCCCCGCTAATACGGTCCCGGTCTGCATTATAATTAATCACAAACGGTTACCAAGGCTCTCCCGACTTTATGAATTCATATTTTGGCGTTGATTAAAGTGTGTGACGTCGCGTTTCGGTGTGATTAATTAACCTTTTTCAACGCGAGAGCAACATTAATTATTTACGAATTATATAACGCGAATGTAATACACATATTACACCCTCATTAGTTAGATTGTTAATATGCGTTTGACGGAAAAACGATGCAGGATAACTCGTCTTAATTACCCGCGCGAAAAGTGGCACAGGCGAATATTTCCTTTACCGCTTTTCCGCTTCATTTTTACTTTTTCGCCTGAAGAGAGAGCGATTTAATTGAGTTTAATTTTCATTATTACCCCGTATCGTATAATTAATTTCATGCAGTATATCGTAATACGGAGATTTTTTTATATTCGCTACATCCGAAAGATATACGTAATATATTCAAATGTTATATGGCAACTTATTAATTATATCAAGCCGAGTTTAATGCGTTATTAAATCCTTTGTGCTTGCGAATTAGCATCTTCTGTTCCAGAGATGATTATAATTAAAATATTTTTACTTGATATTTAATTGGAATTTGTTAATATGCCTATACCATGTTTACAACACGGCAATTCGTTACGGCTGTTAAGCAAAACAACGTGAGGTCTTATTGAATTAATTTGGTCTATTTCTCGGCCGTATACTATGTATGTAGACTCCGGTGTGGGTCTATAATTGTACATCTGACCTGCGAAATTTATTTGCTCTCAGACCTCTCGAGCAGATAGATCAATATTTGAAGTATCGCCGTAAATATGATTTATTATGCGCGGAATCGTAATTTATAATGAAAGGATTATCTCCGTATATATCCGCTTGATATTCCTACAATGGAAATATTAAGCATATTATATTAATATTAATTACCGTGGAATGGGCCAAACTCTGCTCGCGGCCTGTAAATACAAACGCATTGATTGACAGGTGAACATTAAAGGCAACGCCGTGGGGCCAATCATCATAATTAATCACCGATCATCTTATTACGTCGAAAATCGGAGATGGCGATGGCGAGAGTAGACTTTCGTGTATGTGATTCGGGTACAAGATAATTCTGTGGCGCCTACGAGTGTGACTCGACAGAAAATTCGTCGTCAATTAGCATTTTTATCTGATTCCATTGTCGCCTAGTTATGGGTGTTGGTTCGACAATCGACAAATGCCCAAATACAGTGATGATGATGATGATGACGATAATGCCAGGGTATGATGTCGAATTTATATTACCCAGAATTACCGTGCATTATTGTAATTGAGTATAGCTGTCTCTCGATTAACGCAATGATTCGTTCCAGGAAAAACTGCGAATATATTATAACAGAATAGAAAATATATTATTTGTTGACGGATGACAGCTTCTTTAAAAAAAACTTAGAACACTGCTGTATTCGGTAGTTGAAAATGGGATTCGAAATGTTGAGGTGCCACAAAATCTTCATGATGGTTCTTATAACAAGGCGAGTAATGACGGAGAGCTTTTTAAATATATGTATTTCCACAAAATTGAATACCTGGGTTAGGGTTCGGTATAAAGTATAGCATCTTGCATTTCAATAAAAAAAATATAAAATATAAATCAAACAATGGTTGTGCAAAGCTCTCACATTTATAAAATATTCGAAACTAAATTGACCTCAGTTTGAATGAAGGAGCTTTTACGCCGAAGCCAAAGGGCAGCTCCCAAGGCAAAGCGCGTACAAAATCTCATACGTCCGAATATGAATAAATCACTAAAAGTAGAATTATAATATACTTTAATATTGGAAGATTTAATATTATAATATCGATATAAGAATAACATTTAATTTACATTAACTTTTAATCAAAAATCATTGTCACATTGAGTCAGGAGAAAGTTTCAGAATTTATTTACCTCTTTGAATATTTTAACAGTAACAAAGATCATTGTTACTATTACTCGTTACGGTATCACTAACGATATATTGTCGTTAAGTGTGTATTGTTTTTGACTTTGTAAAATAACTTTCGTTCTTCATTGATTTTTTATTTTTTTTATTGTCTGTTTAAGTTACGAAACGTTAAAGGCTAAGGATAAAGCGAATTTTTTTTAAATTGATATAAGATGGTAGCTATCGATTATTAGATCAATAGTTATTGAAAACCGTAGATATGTTAATAAATAAGAACGAATAGAAAAGCACGGATCCACAAGATTCGATTTTCTAAGGCAGAACGAGTTTTGAAATTGCTAGATATTTTCAAACAATTTTAAGTTATGTTTCGTTTAAAATCGAAACGAATAAAAATAACGGAAAATATGTGTTGAAGAAATTTAAATTTATTTATCTATTCAAAATAGCCAAAAAGTCTTTTATTATTCACTTCATGAGCGTTGACACGAATACGCGTCACGCAGAAGCAATCCAATTTTCGAGCTCACGCGTATTCGTGTGAAGCCAGATGTGCGCTTGAATAAATCACAGTTTTATTATTGTATCTTCTCGTCAATTATAAAAGGATCACTCTCTAGCTTATTTTGTTCAAATGGCATTCTTACTTTGCTATAGCCTGATAATAAATTTTCAAAGTATTTTACGACTTTGAAAACTATACATGAAATACGTTTTTTTTTTGCGTAAAAGTGCAAAAAATGTACCGAAAAGGGTTAAAAAAATATAAAAACATCTTTATGTTTTTAATATAATTATATGCTTCAAATTTAAAACAAAAAAAACTCATTTTTTTGGAACGTTTTTGCAAAAATAATTTGCTCATGAAGTGGTTAATCTAGTTATTGAGCCGCAAAGTGAATTACTTGAACTTCAACATATACTGGATAATTATTGTAAAAAAAATCTGATAGCATTGGTCAGCAAACTTTTTGGGAACGGGCCGAATTGAAACTTTTATAAAACTTGATTTGAACATGATCTTTTGAATATTTATTTAAAAGGTTTGTGTGTAAAATTTCAAGGTCATTAGCCGTTGGGCTACTGGGATAGTCCATATTTTTTATTATCTACAACAGCTGTTTTTATAGTTCTGAAAGTTGAGGAACGTCATAAATATCAAAGAAAAATTGGGATATTACATCATTAAGAATTTATTCATCAAAATAAATATTAAATATCCCACTGATATGAAAGTATTTAAAGAAAAAACGTTATAATAGATACAAAAGATCAAAGCGAATATTATCGGTTGACGAAAAAATAAAATAAAAATAATGAACATTAAACAATTATCGACAAATGTTGCCAATTTCTAAGCACACTCCTTGTAAAAGAGCCATAAAATATTTTGAATAGTTTTATATTTATTTTCCGCATTTACCCAGAATCTCATGAAGGTATTTAACTTTTTTTGTATTACTACAACTGGCAAGTGCTTAATAAAAAAAAATATTTGAAAAAATAAAACTTTGTAAAAGTTACAGTCGATCAAACACGTGGTGTCGGCTAGTGTGAGATATGCGCGCCCCGGACATACACAAAAACGCTTTTGACGTGGAATCTATGACACCCGTAAGCAATGAGTTAACATATTAAAGCAACTCTGGAAATGTAATTTTTATTATGCCTTCACCGAGTTTATCTTTATCACATGAAATATGTTTTTATTCAATATTCGATCGTAGAGGTATGTCAATTTCATCTTCTAGAAAAGAAAAAGCAAATACGGAGACGTTTTTGGCAATTAAATATTTTTTTTCCAAAGGTTAAACAATCGTCAATACACTAAAACATCTGAAACTATTTTGACAGGTAATATAAATCATTACAAAAAATATAGCTATTAGACTTAATACAGTCTTTATTTTTTTTTATTGAATCGCCTAATATTATATCTTGGGCCACAAGGATGTATTTTTAATGATAATAAATTTTAAGCTTTTCAAATCTAGATATTTTTGATCGAATCTACGTTCTACTCTCATTTATTGTACTTGATGAATATATAAAAAAAATATCTTCATTGATATAATGAATAAGAAATATCTATTGGGTCTGATCTGATATCACAGAAAAAAACGTAGTTCATTTTTTTTGTTTAAAAATCTTTTTGGCCAATACGTCTGGCCCTCAGAGTGGAAAAGGAAAATGAATAAAAAACATAATAGAATATTTTAATTGACCAAGCTGTTGTGAATGTACTGAACCAAAGTTTTACTTATACGATAGTATACATTTTTTAAAATAATCTTATCTTTCTGCTTCATGGATGAAGTACGTATATAAAAAAGTGTAATTTAATACGTCATGGTTAACGTTCGCCGTATTTCACGCGTTGAACGTTGATTTCATTACAGATTTCGTAACGTGTGAAATATTTAGAAATCATTTCCTATAAATTGTGTTTGTGATATACCCGGAATGAGCCATAAAAACTTGTTTGCTTTGACAGTTGACAGAACAAATTCAACATTGGGAAGTATTTAACGACCATGCATCTTGCCGAAGACAACAATGATGTTTTTACGCGGAATTAACGCGGCGGTTGCGTGCGAAGATCACGCAACCGTTATAATAATTTATCCGATAAGTATATTAATTTTTATTATAGAAGTTATCTTACGAACTCGTCACGAATTTAATAACAAATTGGTACCGCCAGCTAAATCAACAATATTAATTGTTATCGAGTGCTTTTTATTATATCAGAGTCGTGAGACAGGTTTAATAAAAAGAATTAACCAACAAATTGTTCATATCTGCGTACAAAATTTTATAAAGTTTAGCTGAAACTTTTGTTATTGAAAAAATACGGTGTTGTTTCGTTTTATTTATATATAAACGATCTACTGAAATGTGTATTATGTATATATTTATGTATATTTTTAAACATTTTTGTTTATATAATTTGTGAATTTCCAATTCTTGGTAGACGTTAAAGAGATTCGGATTGAAACATGTGATTTAATAAAAAAATAAAGTGATAAACAGCATCATTAAATAAATTCTTAATGGGTACTCGTGCTATGCCTCTTCACTTCAAATTGTTGACTTATTGAGATTCTGACGTGCACTTATTAATTCATCATCGGCGCCGAGTTGTACTCGCATCATGTTGCCATTAAATGAGAAGAAAACTGGTTATTCTGGAAATTTCAAGAAATTATTACAACAAAGGAAATATTATTTCGCTCGGATAAATAGCTCCGGGTATTTAAGAGATCGTAAGCATCTAACAAAGCTTTTTGAACGCATTTAAGCTCTTCGGCAGCTTTATATGTATAAACAATTTATCATAACAACAATAGAACTCATTTCGGAATCAAAAATATTTTGACAAATTTTCTTATACTAATCCCGTCGTCTGATCGATAATTCTATCCCACGGAGCAACAGGTCTCTTTGTGTACGTCGTATTTATACGGCGGCCAAAAATATATATTTCAAATTCTAGAATATGAACGTAGATATTTCTTGGTATTGGGGATAATGTAGGTCAACGTTTTTGACATGGGGGAGAGCAGGGTTAAAATCCTATACAGGGAACGAGGCGTCAATTATAACCGCCGGGTTTCAATCCCCCAATGGCCATTATCGAGTTATACGAAAAGTAGATTTGCATTTTGGTTATATATTATTAAGAAAATCGTATTGTACGCGTATATCTTAATTATTGCAATGATTTATTTAATATATAATAAAAAAAATATATATTCGTGGCTTAGAATCATTAGGAATTTTTGATAAATTTTATTGTAGAATATTCGAAAATTATTTCGTTATAACTTTCAGTATTAATGCACAAATTATTTTTTTCTGAAAAGGTTCATTTCAAATCAGCTCATTATAAATATTTATTATTGAATAATAAAATGTTTTATTGTGGATTTTCTTAAGTAAATAACATTCTATATTCTTTAAATCAATATATAATATAACACCATATTAGTTCAAGGATACTATTTTGAAACTACGACATCATCACTTTGTTTTTAGAATGAAAAGGTCGCTCGTCCATATACACCGAGGAGCTGCAGCACCCCTAAGCAAATGGAAGGAAAATATTTATTTTATATAACAATATTATATCATTATTATTATTATTGTAAATAATATTTAGTAATATTACCTCACCTTAATTTTATATTTTCAATGAAATAACGAGCAAAATATCATTTTTTAATTTACAATCTTCCGCAGCACCCCCAAATATTTTATCCACGAGCCGCAAATGCTTCTATACCTAAGAAAGTGAATTTCTTTTATTATTTTCTTATATTTTATTTATAGCAGAATTTTCTTTTTATATTTATTATATTACTTCATATTTTTTGGGAAAGTTTTTTTTAAATCATTATTAAGCAATCAACGATTTTTTTTAAATATATAAATTGTTGTTAACTGATCCGTTACAGCAATCTATTTATATTCAAAAAAATCCCCAAAGAACTTCAAGTCAAGATATTAATGAATAATGATATTTTTTTTAAAAATGGATTATTTTAAGAATAAAAATAGTTTTTCATGATATGTTTAAAAATTGGCCGATGTTTTATATTTTTTTACTAATCAATATGACGTGTAAATGACACTAGTCACTAGTATACGTTTCACTCGCATTTGACACTTCGTACCAAATGCGAGCAAGAAAAAACATCGCGCCCGTTGCTACAGAAGCGAATAATGTTGTTTTATTTTTTTTTTCAATTGCGGACACTAAAGGACAATGATTTATAATATTTATTCTTTAGACTTTTTAGACAAATACAAAAAGTTTTTGACATGTAATCTATTAAAAATAAATCTGTACCCGTCATTGCTTGAAGGTTTTTTAATTACAATCGAATAATGGTTGTCAAGTTAATCGCTGTTTAGCGAAATTGGTATTAGGATGGGTCAACAGAAGGGTGAGGTGGAAGCTGATGACCTCTATTTCACAAAAAATGAATTGTTAAAAATATAAACTTGAAAAATGATAGCAGTGCTCTTTGGTATAAAAAAATACTGCGATGCAGAAGGCAACGGGAAACCACTGCACTATATATTGCCAGGAAAACCACGTCTACGGTCCTTCATAAGAGGAATTATGCACATGGTCACGTTTCTCAGAATTAATAGGGAAGATTAATATATCATGACATTGGTAGACATATAATACCACTACAAACAATACATTTTTGTGACAATTTGATTTTTTTATAACAATTGTGACAATTTGAAATACAGCTTAAGGAAATATAAAAAATCCGCACATTTTTCATTCTTGGATAAATACTAATATTGTTTAATTTAAATTTTGTCGTGTATATAAAAATAATGCAGCGGTGTATATTCGATTCCGTGTAAATCGAGGGATTCTATTATAATAGAATTTAACAGCGGCTCTTCGCTTTGTGCTATCGATACGCCACATCCCCGGATTAGGTATTCAGATCGGATGGCACGCCATTGTACGCAATTATATCGATGCCATAATGCTGTCGGCATGCTAAACGCTAGCCCTTATTAGCCCCAGTGTAAATCAAACACTTGAGGCCGTGATCGGGCTCCATCATCAGCCTCCGCAGAGTGTTTGTCAACAGCTTGATTGATATCCCGTTGTCCTCTCTCTGTCCACTTTCGGTATCATCAGGTATCCGCCTGGGACAGACCGACAAATACATATGTAAATCGACCCATGTACATATGTTACAACATTACATAGCATGGCGTGTTGGTTTGATTCGGATTTAATCGATACAGTAAATTAAATGCACGTGTTGAATTTGAACGCAATGCAATTTTTTTTTCATACGGTATTGACCTCGGGAAAAGTTATTGTGCATACACGGTTCATATCCCACGGGGTCGTTGATACATTCATTCTGACGTATTTATTAATATAGAGAATTTTTCACTTGTATCGTCGATTTCGCGATTGGTCGACAAAATATGCTCGTAAAAAATGTTAACACCTCAGAGTCTCATCCACCGTTGACAAGAATGGATTACATTATTTTATTTGGGTCGAGTGTGGGACCGTTTGAATAGAAGCCTCCGTGCAAATACATACACGGTCAGCTGTACGCTCTCACGGATAGTTTAACCGGTGAGGTGGTATTCAGGAAATAAAGTTGTCAGGCCTTTGTGTCCACCATTACTTATTGTGCTCTCGACAAATATTCGC
The DNA here is from genome assembly GCA_022495035.1 of Philopotamus ludificatus. Lineage (NCBI taxonomy): Eukaryota > Metazoa > Arthropoda > Insecta > Trichoptera > Philopotamidae > Philopotamus > Philopotamus ludificatus. Next base: position 110,259 of record JAGXCT010036410.1, on the reverse strand, counting down.
ATGAAAATATCAGAAAATGGACGGGGATGAAATGATCAGACTTGTATGCAAATATTGCGGTAATTTAATGATATACGATTTATTAAAAAAAATTGCGAATTTATTAATTTTGTCGTATTCAAAGTAGTCCATCAGACGTAATAAGCTTGCCAATTCTTTGCAAAACGACGGGTTTTTAAATTAGCAATAGTCGCAGGGTATCATGTCGAACGAGTACAGAGACTGAGGCATCACAACAAGTTGTCTTTAATAATATTAGCGATTCGATCCGCTCAAATGGCGCAAAACTTTCATTTAATACTCCTTATTTACCGGAAGACTTAATAGTTAGATCTCATGGTACATTACGCTGTTAAAGTCTGAAACCTAAAGAGCTTTTTACGGTTTTTGCTCAGATTCAACGTTGTATCCGTAGTTCCATTTTAAAAAAATGTTTAGATCAGTGGCGAATGTCTATTCACCACTACTTTTTTTTTCAAAATTCGTTTAGTTTATCCCCATAATAGTGCTAAAAATAAGTACAGTTCTTTATATTAGTTTATTGACACATTGCCTACGGGACGAATCGCGATCAAACATGCGCTGGGGCGGGGCGCCGAAATTTGGCGAAACGTTGTTTTTTACGAAAAAAATTCATAACTCTTTTATTAATCAAGATATTGAGCCCAAAATTAAATTACTTGAACTTCAACATTTACTGGATAGTTACTACTACAAAAAAAAATTAAATCTTATAGCAGGGGTCACCAAACTTTTCGGAAACGGGCCGAATTTAATTATTTATAAAACATGGTTTGAAAATGGTATTTTGAATGTAAACTTTTTAATGTTTGTGTGTTTGAAATTTTATTTTGCAGTAAATACTAAACATTAATCAATTATTGACAAAAGTCGGTAATTTCTAAATACGCTCTTTCTTTTAAAGAGCCATAAAATAATTAAAATACATGGTTTTATATACACTAGCCGCGTTTGCCCTAAATGTCCTCAGAGTCTGAAATTAAATGTTTGTATTGCTACAACTATCAAGTATCTAACTAAAAAAACAAATCGTTTTAAAAGTTACAGTCGATCAAATGCGTAATGTCAGATATGCGCGCCCCGGACATACACAAAAACGCCTTTGAAGTAGTATTCACGTCCTCCCGTAGTTAATGAGTCAAGTGCAATTCCAAAAACAACATATTTTAATCAATTATGTATCATCTATAATAAATATAAATATATTAATAAAATTATTCGGTTTAGAGGCAAAAAACGAAATAGGATTTTTTTTATATTTTAAATTCATATTTTTTTGTGTCTAAAAACTGTGGTAGAAAGGTAATTAAAGAAAAATCCATTATTTTTTAGCGGTGTCTTTTGTCTAATTGAGTCTGGCAGTTTCTTGGTGCAAGACGACTATCTTGACTAATTCAGGACACGTTTAATTGAGTTTCATCTATAATATCAATTTATAAATGTGGACAATAAACATCTTTAATAATAATGGGACGTATTTTCAATACTATCTATATTTAGACAATTTACTATATATTAACTTTCTTTACTTTTTGACGTTGTCATCGGTTGTTGATGTACTGGGCCGTCCAAAATTCTCGCCATCTTTACTGTCTTAGAAATTTTTGACCGCCAATATAGTTTTTTTATGGAACTTTTTAAAGGAACTGTAAAAATTAAAAATAGTGTAGAGTAATTTATTTCATTCTTGAAGCAAAATTTACTCCAAATTTATTTTTTAAATCATTTCCACAAGTAAAAAATGATAAACATTCTGCAATACGTGAATCTTATTCGATAGCTAACAATAAAATGAGCATTTAATATGTCTACCAATGTCATAATATGTCACACATAATGACAATTTGACTTTTTCGCGTATTTTTTTTTGTTATATATCGCATATATTATATTATTTAATAATGCGATGTATGAAACAACTATTCCGTTTGGGCAATTATTCAAAAACAATCGTCTTCGGCTTCGAGAGCAAAAGTTTGCGTGTGGCTAAGGTCCTGAATCAGGAAACTTTGCACTCCAATATAGAGTCGGAGGGCAAAGATCAAGGGAATCGCCTGACAGCCATATTCTCAGCCCGGGTTTCCATTTTGACTTATAATTTTCATGTAATTTAAGCTTGTAATTGTTATTTATCTCCCGGTTTGGTTGGGAACATGCTTCAATAATTCACAAAGGTGACTGTAGAGATACGGAGCCGCATTGTACCATTGCGGCATTAGAAATTGTTCATTAAATGCTAATTATTTCGCGTCCGTGGTCTGACAGCTCATGAAGAACTTCTTGGATCGTTGAACCAAATTAACAATTGGACGGTGGCGACGCCCAATTCTGCACACTTGACATGCCAAGCGTTGAGATGACCGGTGACCAGACGTGATGATGCGAAACAGCCGCTCCATCAGCGGTGGCTGATGTGCATGTCTGAGGACTGTCGCTCGCTTCATTATGAATTGTTATGGTCGTATTAATTAGTGCTTTGTTTGTGATTAATTAACACGAAAATGTTACTAATTACTCGGGGAATCGTCGAAAATGACGTTTTATATATATGTCATATTTTTCATATACATGTTTTACTCTATACAGATTAGCCTAATTACTATTATATGTATAGCATCAGTATTCAATTTACATAATTATTCTATTTTACATGTAGTTATCATTTATTTAATCTATAATTGCTTAAAACAATAACAATAAAAATAGATTCAGGCTTTTACTTTTTCTCATTAAACTTTATTATAGAAAATTAAGGCGCAAACATTGGATTCGGTTTATTATATTATTAATTAAAACATTCATTTTATCTCGTACTTATTAAATTTTATTATTATTAAAATTAGAAATATATTTTAAATTATTAGGACAATTTTCGCCATAAAATGGTATTATTCTAAATAAAATAAATCTATCACGTTATCGTGATAAATGTTAAAACATTACAATTTATTTAAAAAATTAATATAAAATATCTCAATTTCCTAAAAAGTAGATTTGTAATCTCTTTTTAAGCTTTGTAATGGCACATTTTAAATTAAATTTAATTTAATTATTTCTCGTCGACGCTCTTATATTTTTCTTTAATGTTATTCACGATGTAAACGTTATTATTTGTCTTACGTCTTATCTTGCTTGTTACTTTTTAATCCAATTTTTATAAATACCTGTAGTATAAAATTAACTATGAAAATACTAGACCTCGGACGCTTTTAAATGTAATTTTTCTCTGGATGTGAACTCTTTAAACCCAAAAATTATTATTCGAACGAAGTAAAATCCGACGAAGGCTAAAGAATACATTTTTAATACCATATCTTGAAGCCTGTTTATATATTAACACATTTTGGAAAGAAGTCACATTCGCACTTGCATGCGAATATAATTTAATTTACAACAGTGATGAAGCAGAGATCTACCCATAGATCAAGAGAAGGATATGTTTATAACAGGATTCTATGGAAAGCTACTTAAAGCATAATCATAAAATATAATGTAACAAAATCCCGCCATACAAATTAATAATTCATCCTACGCAGGAGAAATTTCATCTAAGATTGACAGAAGCAAAGGAATCCGGAATATGAAGATTTATCAAGAGGTAAAGGCTCACTTAGTTCAGTAATATACATTTTAGAATGGAGGAGCCACTAATATTTTCTTATTGAAATAATCTTTGAGATCAACCGAGAAAATGAAGGCTCAATTTTTATCAAAATCAAAATCCATTAGGGATTATAGCGCCGAAGAATTATCATCACAAAAAACGACTTGGTTCCAAGTCGTTTTTTTTGGCGGCATTTCGCAAAGTTACCTAAAAATAGAATTAAAAACATCACGGGCGCTATGTTTTATCTTGCTCGCATCTGGTACGATGTGCCAAGTGCGAGTGAAACGTATACTAGTGACACGTGCTGCGAGAGCTCAGTCTGCGGAGTCATCGCCGAGTGCGCGTGTTATTTACGCGTCACATTGATTAATTAAAAAATCCAAAATCTCGATAAAATTATAAAGCGTATCATGAATATCATGAATAACTATTTTTATTCTTAGAATAATCCATTTTAACACTTTATGAGCCGCAAGGTTCTTGGCATTTTTTTTCTGATGACGAAGTGGGGGTATGGCTCTTACGCCAAAAGGCGTGAACGGCTCATAAAGTGTTAAGATTCGATAAAGTATTCATCGATAACTTGACTCTCTGGATTTTCCAGAGACCCCTTCTTATGACCTAGTTGTTTTTAGCCACTGGGACCGATGGGCTAAAATGGTGTGAAAAAATAACTGTTTAACAATCAAACTAACAATCAAATAAGAGTATTTATACGTCATTGTTGAATTTTAAGGGTTGAAATCAAAATTGACATCTGCACTCTGTTAGCAGGCAAGAATTTCTGGCGATCCAGTCTAGATAAAATAAAGCTGCAGAATAGCCGCTGAGTTCTGTGACAGTTATGTGGTTAGACATACATATTATGCTCCACAATAACATAATTTGATTACTTTGACGATAGATGGATGGCAGGACAGAAATATTGAAAATGCTACTTACTTACAGGGGGCAAAAAGTCTTTTATACTTACATTGCCCCCTGGCAAGTATCAAAGATTTCGTCAATAGGTTGACCAAAGCGAGCACTGACCATGACACTCTCATTTGAATGAAATTTTATTTTTATTTATTTATTTGTCGAAGAACAAATTACAGTGATTTAATTCAAAGCATCGACAACCTATAACATATAATATGTATTTATGATTTATTTTTATTTTGATTACGATGGATGAATGGCATAACTGAAAGATTCCAAAGCACCATTCATCCATATAAAGATTTTTTGATAAAGATTCGATAAACATTCTAAAAACTCTTAAGATGCAACTGGACTATGTCTCTCGCACTAATATTAGCCTAAGCGTCGAACCACGACATAGGTTATTTTTTAATATTATTACAGTTAGATTGAAATTCGTATTAATTGTTTTATTTATAATAATTTATTCAACGCAGAATAGATGGCATAACATTAATTAATTCCATCTCGCCAAACTACCCCCATAAATATTATTTCTATAAAACATGCGGAGGTAATGGGTGTCTTCCTCTTATATACCCCCTGGCCAGTGTTATAAAGAATTATCTGAACTCATAGTTTTCGTCGAACACCTATCCGACTACTAACTTAGCTCAAGATTAAGTTGCATTATCGAGATATATGCATGTTACCTACAAGCCATAACACTGGTTTGATAAAGATGCAGGGATGATGTGTCTCTCACTCACATTCCCCACTGTCTAGTCATAAAGAATTCCCAGACTAAAATTATCATAGCATACTGTTTATTATCTACAAGCTAAGATACAATATAAAATTCATTGGACCGACAATATATAATATATATATATATATAAGACCTAATAATTTTATATTTTTTCGTAATAAATAATTAAATTTTATTTGCGCTAAAATAAGATTATTTAATACTTTTTGTTGGCGGTATATTATCTACATCGCATATATTTCTACTTGCACACATATCATGCTATGTGTGTTTCAGATCGGCTCGATAATAGCAACAATTCATCATATTCCGGTTTTTCAGTGCGGCCCCGCTATCTGACACTTTCGTGACCGGAGTGTCTGATAAACAAAATGCGCGGCCAGAAAGCACGTCACATGACTTATTAAGTGTAGAAATTGAATATCGCTTATAGCGAGAGCCGCTCGTTAAATCCGAACAAGTCATCCGGTGACATGTCAAAAAAATAATAAAAAGGGAGCAGGCACTGTCGACTCTTGCGACGTCGGGCGCGCGCCCCGGGGAACGTTTGTCTTTTTTAACGAGAAAATAAATTAATGCGGTTTTTTGCGGAAACGAAATTTTGTTTGAACATCTTAAAGCAACATGTTATTTTGGTAGAGTCTAAACATTTTTTTTTTGCTTTCTCTCTACATGTGAAATTAAATGCTCTCTTCGTTCTGCGACGACGTATTAATATTTTTGCATAGAAAATGAATTACACTAATGGCATTAGATTTTGCTTTGACGTTTCTCCTCATAAATTGAAATTGATTAAAGCGACTTATTTCTCCAGAGACACGGATGAATATTCATTCGCATAGTATTTTTCAGCGAACGTTACATCCAGAAACATTTAATAAATATATAATAACGCAATGGAAAAGAGTTAATTTGCTAAAAAAAATTGTTGCGGTTATTTTGCGGATAATTTCTTCATTTGAGATAAATGATTGTGAGGGAAAATTTTTATTTCAGAAAATTGCCCAATTTCTTCTGGACATAAATATTTTTATAGCTGATAATTAACAACACTGTAACCGGGGCTTTACTTGCCGCAATAAAAGCAAAGCATTTTTTAAAAGGCATAAAATATTATATAATTTGAAGCGTGCCGCATATTTTACTGTTTCTTTATTATTTGTCCGATTCTCCACGGCCTTTGTGATGGATTTATACAAAGAGAGCATTTCTTTGAACTACAATGTCGATGTAGGTGGGATGTTGTTCGTCACGATGACCGTTTTTTTCTATAATTTATTACAACGCGTGCCTATAAAGATACAGAAACTTCAGAAATAAAACAATTATTTTAATATGCATTAATTTTCCTAATTATAATCTAAGTTTAACGATGATTTTACATTAGGTTTGATGTCTGTTTCACATGTGTTGCTAGCAATGAAAATGACTGTTTGAAACAAGTCGGCAATTAACATACTTAATTTAACAGATTACCAATTGAGACGTCAAGTAAATGGCACAAAAATTACCACTCATCACATGAATATTTTGCAAATATTTAATATGTAATCATGTCCGGCTTGTAATGATCGTAAAATAATTATCTATCGTGTATCCGTAGATTGTTTCTAATTGATGTATCAACTTCGTGTTCGGGATTATCCTCATTAAACCGGGTTCTGCCGTAACATGAAGCCGCTATCTTGAAATTACAGGATTGGTTAAATTAAAGACCCTCACTTGTAACCGACGTGTAATTTAATTTTGCGCGTTTGACCCAATATTATATTTTTCTGCGTCAAAATTCAATTTTTAATTTTTTTTTCGGTGTTGACTCGCGCAATTTTGTTGCCGCAAATTTCATTTCACGCAGGCGATTTTCCGAAAATATTATGAATATAAATTAATGTTATCCGTCCTCTAATTTTATTATGTAAAAACTGGCCCACAATACATTTTGTTGTGACACATTTACAAGGTTTTGTTCCATAAATAATACTCTATCTGACCTCGGGATCTCAGTGTTAACCCCCCCGAATCTTTCGCACTTAATGTACGGGCTTTCGTAAAAAACAAGTTTACATTGTATTTTTTTTTCAAGAAAGAAGTTTTTAATTAATCCATGATTAATATTTTTTTTGGGTTAAATTAAATCTTGAAAGTAATATATTTATACTGTACAGAGTTGATACGATCGATTTACTAATTGCTAGACCCTACTCAATATATGGTAGTGCGGGATCCCTGATTAAATTTTGATAAAAATAATTTTATTGCACGCACGCACTGTATGAAAATAATAAGATTAAGCAGATTTTCACGGAAATATGCTTTTTATTTTATTAAATCTTTAATTCGAAAACCATAGAAGTTAATTGTATAGTTTATTGAATTACTGATAAATCTTTTAATCCGTATAATATGACGTATATTCGAACTTTTGTTGCCAAACCGTAAATTTATTATTATTTTAACCCATTTAGCCCTCATTGTTTTTTATAAAAAAATCATAACTCTTTTAATAATCAATATATTGAGCCGAAAATTTAATTACTTGAACGTCAACATTTATTGGATAGTTAATGTAAAATTAATAATAATTTAAATTTAATAGCAGGGGTCACTAAACTTTTCGGAAACGGGTCGAGTTGACATTTTTATAAAACATGATCTTTTGAATACTGATTTTTATTTCAAAGCATCTTGTGATTTAAAAATAAATAAAATAAATTTACACCGATCTCTCCAGTAATACAACGCATCCGTTTACATAGTGTTTAAAAATAATTAGTCAATAAAACAAACAAACAATGGTGAATTATTCGCAACAAAATATTGATAAATCTTGCAGAGAATATAATTTAGATTTAAATGGTAAAAATTTTCTACATTGATAAATACGATATTTTTTTATTTTTTATGGGATTTTTTAGTAAATATCTAGAAAACCGTAATTTTATTATATCGCTTTTCTTAATTAAACAACGATATTTATTTATTTATTTTAAAGACAATGCGTGATTGGTATTACAGAATAACCCAGGTAGCCAATCACGCATAAAAACATAGTAGTATATTTAAAAAAAATAAATAATTTAAAATATTAAATAAATAGAAGAAGTATATAAAGAGGATATATATATATATATAAAAGTATAAATGTAAAATAACAACAACAAAAAAATGGTGAAATAAAGAAAATAACGTATAAATATACAGCGAAAAATAAAAAAAATACTATATGTTAAAAAAATCCGTCATTAGTTGGTCCATTATAATAAATTATAAATCTCATACAAAGTATCAACGAAATGGCGATATTTTTTATAAATCTACATATTCGGCCAAGTGGTTGAGCAGAGTAAAAGCTCTGATATATATTATGATATCTAGAAATATTTTTTTTCTATTTAATATTAATTAAATATTTGAGTGCCGAGGAACGCGACCGTTCCATTTGAACATACATAAATAAAAAAATCTGAAAGACCTTGAAAAATATTTTAATATTCTTATTATACTCATTAGAAGTCAATACGAGTATTACATAACTCGTGATAGAAAATAGTCAATTCTAATTATGATAAAACAAGAGTCATTATCAAAAGTCATTAGAGTGATAGTGTTAATTTATAGTTATAAATATTTATTATATATAATTCATTGAATCCATTAAGCCTTTCTATTTATATTATTATTATTAAAATGAACGCAGTGATTTATTAAGTTCATAAAACCAGAGTCATAAACTATTTGATTGATAAATCTAGTATTTAATTAAATATATTAGTTGCTTTTTCAAATTTTACCTCAATTCTCAATGGGAGTATAAATAATTCGATAATGCTGAAAATTCATCTAACTAACTCTAATCAGAGTTATTAAGTTTGAATTTAATTTTTGTGTAATCAGTGTTGATTGAATCGAAAATTTCAGAAAGCGATCGCACGAAAAGTTCACAAAGAGGCATCGGCTCCGGAATTAATAGCTCGAAGCAAAGACAGTCTTAGACAAACAAAAACAGGCTCTCATTTTCATCGCCAACTCCATAGCTACGTGCACAAATAGTCTGCGTCTCTTCTCCGACTACCCCCGATACTATTTGAATATGGCAAGTCATCTTCCGAACAAACTTCGGCCCGGTCCAGGCGAATTTCTCTCAAAGTCGACGTTTCTCTCTCGGTCCCAGGTAAAACTTGTCGACTTATTTATGTACAGAGTTCAGAACTCATTACTGCCGGGGACCGTTCGCCGCTAAACATCTTTCGATGGACGTGTCGATAAAGAAATTTAATCAATCGTAACTTTTCATCCGCGCCGCAGACATGACGGGGGAGGCTGTGTTGCAGATTGTACACGTGTATGTAAATATCCTGTTTTACACCCTTGTATATAAGCCGAAAAGAAAACACGAAAGCCATTGCATTTTGACAGTAATGGATGTCGATTGATTAAACGAGCTAATAAATTAATTAGTCGGTCTCGAATGAAAGATTTATGTAGTTTCGATTGGAAAATGAACGTTGATTCTGGACATAATTAAGCCCAGATCAGATTGTATTAGTTCAATCGTACCGTTAAATTACAGTAATTTAATTGCAAAAAATATTAGAAAAAGATTTAACGAATCAATCACGAAACGTTTACCATCTTGGAAATTCTCATTCAGAATCATCTTCAATTAAAATAGCAATTTTCAGTTATTCGATCTGTCATGGCGGCTCGGAAAAAAACCGCGTTGTCCGAAATGGTCTATTTATATTGGAAAATAGACCCCAATCATATCAAGTCCAGGTATTAATGAATTATGTATCAATATCTTGACTTTTTTTAAATAATGGATTATTCTAAGAATAAAAATAGTTATTTATGATATGTTTTAGAATTTGGTAGATATTTTGAATTTTTTGCAATTGCAGACAATAAAGGTTATTAAAAATATTCATTAGTTTTTTTTTAAACAAGGATTATATTAAAAGAGTTATTATATTGGAGCAAAAACTTGGGGTCCTAAATAGACACTAAGCAGGGTCAAGTTAAAATAATATTTTTACCCGATATATTAATTATTAGAATTACAATATTAGGGATACCGATAAGAAGTAGAACTCTTATTTCTGTTTTTTATTTAAAAATATATTTCCATTACTATATTTCTGCATTTTTATCTTTCACAATACTTATACATTCACTAATACTTTTTAATCTTTTACTGAAAATCTTATTCCAACGGCTTTTTCGGTGGGTTTTTCATATTCTTTTTTTTTAAATTTTTATCATCCAATTCAAATCGCCAAGATTATAATAAACATCTTTTTACTGGTAAGACTTTTCTTTACCTTCTAAGATGATCTGTTATATTTTCTTAAATTGCAGTTTACTCCAAAACGATTATAAATATGTATTATTATTTTTTTTGCGATTTATTCAGTAAAAAAATGACAGAAATTGAATCGTAATTAATAAAATAATAATGATATAATAATATACAAATGTACATGTTGATTTAGGTTTAATGCTAATAACTTGTAAAGCCTCCTGTTGCGTTATATACGGGCTATATCCGGAAAATCATAGAATGTTCGAGTTCAAACAGGATTAACGTCATTATGTCTGATATTACTATTTTTTTAATACAACTAAATGAAAAATATGCATCTAACCATTTTTTTAAATATAAATATTAATGGAATGCGCTAAGAAAATTTATTTTTATGATTGTTATAAATTATTATCAATTTATTCACGCAGGCCTATCATTATATCCGATAATTAAATTGAATATATTGATTTCTAAATGCATAATGCCCTATGAGAGACGAAAATTTCAATATGCATCAATGAATAAACCAGTTTGGATTATTATCATTTTACCAAGAAATGGTCGTTATTAATTTTTTCCGAGATACCCGTTGATAAGATTTAATACCGAGCCGGGGTCCAGGTAATGAATAAAGCCCACGTATTTTATGACAATTTACGCTGAAATAATGAATGTGTACGCATTCATTTGAATATTAAAACCTGGGGATAAATATTCTCGGAGCGATTAAGCTTATTAACTTATCACACAAACTGTTTCCCACTCTCCATTACGGATTATGAAACGGAGTAATAACTTTGCGGGCAGCTTCCAGTTAATGAAGAAATAACCATAAATACACTGTTGAACGCCAGTGAAATGAGATAAGTAGTCGGCTATTAGGACTCAGATAAGACGTTCGATACACGAACGTATGATCGTTCAATGCACCATTAGGCTACGCGATTGCCTATCTGCAGATCTAAGCTCACTTGATCCATAGGCAAATGGACGTGAGTCGAATTAAGTAATATTTTTTTTAATACATCCATTGAAAAATAATTTTTTTTTAGTTATTCAGCAGGAAAAATATATTTCTCTGGTCTCATTAAAATGGGATTACATTTTGACTAACAATGGAAATGAGGCTTATTAAAACAAGCTCTGCGTTCGTTTGTCGTTTAAATAAATTTGCTTCATATTTTAATCCTGTCGGATTTTTAATATAAATTCGTTCGTTCATTGTGCCGAGGAGGATTTGTGCGTTCTATGTTTAAAATCATACGAAGCGTGTGTGATTTTTACCCCGAAAATCATAAAGAATGCTTTATCTCGGATAGGGGATTAAAGCTGAATGGGAATATCGCAAATTTTAACCAGAAACATATATACATTTGTCCCGAAATACGCATTCAAATATGAAATAATGAGTTTTTTTCTGCGGAATTCAAATTAAATATTTTTTGCAATGTGTTTGCAATGCCGTAAATTGGCGAACGTTTGCCACGCCACTTAAACTATGCGTTTAGCCTGTAATTAATAATCGGCGGCGATATATCATGTCACATCCGAGCAATTACACCTGATTATTGCTTAACACATTATCGCGGAATTTATCGCTACTACCGCGGTCGCAGTGTATAAACCAGGGCTCGTGAAAAATGTATTAGCCGGCTAGCTCGTAAATATACGGGCGGCATACCTGTCATGGGCCTTGTTCCTTATAAGGAGTTAATCTGGCCGAGGACAGGGCCCTCAGGACACGTCCACACCTGAACGGCACCGGCTCCGGCACCGGCTCTGTACTCTGACGTCATAAATAACCCGACGATTTTTGTTGCCGGTGATATCGCATGTGTAAGACATGTCGGTGTAACCTAGCTCGAAGGATGGAGACAGATTATTTCAATTTTTATTTAAGTAAATAACGAATAACTCACAAAAAGTAACTAATATACAATAGTAAGAGTAGATATGTTTAGATTTTTGATTCTAATTATATTCCTTTGACTACCATGTCCGTTTTTTAGAAGTAGGCGATCTACTGGGCCTTGTCTTTTCTCTCTTAACCCTTTCAGTGCGGGGCGCATGACGTACATGCGCATACAAATCGTGTCCAGGGTGCGGCCGCATGTCGTACATGCGCGAGATTCTTTAAAACTTTAACTTGTCGTTACATGTAAACTAGACCGAGTTAAGTGATGGTGTTTGTTTTAAAAATCAGTTAATAAACACAGCTATCAATAAATATACAACATATCACAAGAAATTTATAAGAACCATGAAATATGTAAATATGAATAGTAACGATTCAAATTGCGCGTGGTGTCTCATTCAAATCTCCGCAGTAGTATCGGTGACGTATCTCGGCTCAGGGGTTGTTAAGGGTGTTCCACGTACATTATGTTCCACATACACGTGCATGGATGTAATGGTATAAGAAAATCGTATCTTACTTTGATTCGCAGCATTCCCATTTCAACTTCGTTTGAGCAATTGATTTTGTTCGATTTATTATTGAAAATGAAGTGAATCTGGCTTCGTATTTTTAGTTGAGGATGGAATACATCCTAACTCAACATGTTTGCATACAATCTTTATAGGAAATGGTCTAATATAGTGGTAAACGCGAATGTTCTACCTGCCAAAATAATTAGGTCAAAAACGGCGCCGCACTCAGATGCAGAATCGTGTTTAGACCCGCCGCATTGAAAGGGTTAATGTGTATATTTTTAGGAAGTTGAAACAATTTTGGACCAAATCCAGTTGCAAATGTTGCGAAGCCATGCTTCTTTCTTCCCAGCCTCCGTTTAACTACTACTTCCCCCTTCACAATAGTCGTAGACAAAAGTACAGTAGACAAAACTTTAGTTAACAAATAATGTGCACAAAATATTAATTTTTAATATTTTCTCCATGTCTCTGTAAAGAAGTGAAGATTATTTTATTTTGTAAATAAATTATTGAAAGAAACCCCACCCCGTTTTTCCATTTTATTTTAGTATGTTTTTCCTCTAATTTCGTTTATTTTTGTGTCACTTCAAAAGTAAAAACGAGGTTTCAGTTTTAGTATTTATTAAAATATGACCTGTTTTTTTTTATATAATATATTTTTAGATGCTATTCAATTTCCTCGGAAATATCTCATTTTTTGCGCGGAAAGGGTTATGTTTTTAATTAAATTTAGACAGTTTAAACATTTATATTTACAAGTTTTTTTAAATATATTTTCAAAAAAATTTTGATACCGTAAAATTATTGGTATTATTATTGTTTCGTATTTACATAAATACAAATTCAGAATAAGCTGGGCTAATATATTATGATTAAAATTAAGCAATAAGTTAACTTATTTAAATATATAGTATGTTATTATGTATTCTTTTTTATTAATGCAATTATTATACTTAGGCTTTCAACAAAAAGCTTTGAGCCATCGTCTTTTTTAAACTTCAATCAGAATAGAATCCTAATTTTTTTATTTTTTTAGAATATTTTTTTTAATTAGATTACTGAATCAATGTTATAAATTATTTTTATTCAATATTTATCATTTGTTAATTAAATACGCAAATAAATTACAAACGTATTTTAACCCATTCGTCACTGTAACTCGAAAACGTCAGAAGCATATCAAGTCTTTCGAATTTTTTTGAAAATGGATATCTAAGAATAAAAATAGATATTCATGATACGCTTATATATTTTTTTTTTGTAACGAAAAATTCAGATTATAATTGCAGACCATAAAGGACAATGACTATTTATAATATTTATTCATTAGACTTTTTTTGACAAATACAAACAATCTGTGACATGTAGGATTTATTCTAAAAGAGTTATTCGAAAAAAATGAAAACTTTGGGGTATCCAATACATTCCACCAGCACGACTAAATTGATGTATCGATCATTAAAATTATTGATTCGATATTTATTGGAATGTTAATAATAAATTTGATTTATATTTAAAAGAATATTATTGCTATAAGTTTCTAATCGATTTTAAAATAGATAAATATTTTCAATTATTTGCAATAATCGTATTTTAAAAATCAATAAAAAAATTGGGGTCAATATTGAAACTTGGTCAATTAATTTTTTTCGATGGTTTTTAAATTCTCAGATTTTAAAATTTTCCCATAGTGATTAATTACCGTCGTCGACTAAGCGCCTATATAATTTCCATACATACCACACTATAATTATCTCTCACTGTTGATGGCACTAATCCGAAACTTAAATGATAACATCAAACATCCAATTACCTTCAGTGTAAAAACGTGAGAAGTTCAATTCACACGCCTGTAATGATAGCTTCCATTACACAATTGATTCAGATATGACACGGGTCAAAGGATGCTGATTAAGAATTTATGCAATTAAAAAGTAAAAAAAAATATCTAAAATCTTCTCACGTTTTTGACAAACAGTTTAATAAGTCAATTAATCTATTAAGTATTTTTAATAAAAATAAATGTGGGTATATGTAGATAAGTACTGATATCGGATGATTTTTATTTTAATTAAAATTTGAAAGTTTTCCATTATAAAAATCGCATTAAAGCTTACAATATATTATCGCATTACATTCTAGTTTATGCTTTTATTACTTTAAAACTTATGGAAAGTTTCGAGCATACGTACACGCTTTAAGTACAACTTTTCAAAGTTGATGAGATGATGTGAAGGATAACTTTTTTATGGTCGATTTCTGCAACCCAATCTATCAGATAAAGTTTTTTTTTAATGGATATTGCAAATTATATTACGAAAATTGTGAACCCAATTAATTTTAACGCATATTGCAATTGTAAAATATTTATCCGCCTGAAATTAAATTTGCATACGATATTTTCAATTGAGATAATTTGTATTTTACGTTTTATACGAGCGCGATATAAAATTCTCATTAATTTGTCACGACGCCCCCGGGCGCCCTTTATTGTCTTTGGTGAATTCCTAATGTTATGCGAGCGTTTGCAGCAACCACACGTGAGACAATTGAACACAATACAATTGTCATTGTCTTTGTTGGTTCGTAAATCGCTTGAGTGAATAGCAAATTGAGATGCGTGATTTAATTAACAGCGTTTTATGGCTTTGTCTGTCAACGATAATTGGAGATGAAGAATAATGAACTGGATCTCGAATGAATAGGATATATATAGACTAGTAGCATTGCTAAAAATAATTTTGAAAAATGTCACGAGCGCTAGAAATTTAACCAAACGTCCATTAAATGTTTATGTTAATCGCACTTTGTTTAATAAATTACCCATTTTCCGAGTGTAGAACAAATGAAAAACATGCAAAAGGCAGACAAAGACAGATGACAGAAATGGGCCAGATCCAGACATAGTCAAGGAGGTCTATTATTATTTCCAAGCATTTTCAGTCTCTATTATGAAACATTCCTAAATCATTCGTAAATGCTTATATAACACTGGATTATTATATTTTTATTTTATATTAATAATAATTTAAAATTAAATGTATCTTAATTTATATTTAATTTATCCTATGATTTATATCAGTGCTTCCAATTACTTTCATGTCACGGCCCCCTAAATCTAAAATAATTAATTCCCGCCCCCCGCCCAAAAAAAAACTTCTCTTTAATTTTTTCGTAAATCCGCAATGCTTTATTTGTAATAGCGTTGGTATTCAATTGGCATCCGTTTTTGTGTTTGGTCCTCTATCTAAATCATTAAGGCCTTCTCTATGTTTTCCATTGCAATATCTCTGATATATGAAGTTGTGCTCGTATTCGTAGTGTTAGCTGCTACACTCTTTCTAATTGAGTTTTTATTTTTTTTAATGGTACTTATTGTAGCTTCATTTATGCTATATAATCTAGCAACATCTATTACTCTTTCTCCATTTTCAAGTCAAGGATGAACCCCGAATGCACACCTACAGTGGAATGCACACCTACAGTGGAATGCACACCTACAGTGGAATGCACACCTACAGTGGTATGCACACCTACAGTGGGCGCACGAACAAATAAAATTATTATTATTGATTATTTTCAACATTTATTTTCAACTTTTTTTTTAAAAACCGTTTAAAGGCAAAAACGTGTAAAAAAAGTACCGTGTAAATCAAGGGATAGGTGTACACATATTTATATTCAGCAAAAAATCGTTTTAAAACCTTTCCGCGAGATAACGATCGTACTTCACTATGATACAGTAAAACTCCGTGCACAAAATACTATATTATCTTGTTTCTAATTTATTCTTATTTGTCATTATTTTTTTCTTTTATATTCTTATTTTTTTCTCATTTTATTATTATTTATTTTTATTTTATTGTTATTTATTCTGATTTTTTTCATTTTTATTCTTATTTTTTTCTTATTTGTACTTATTTTTTCTTATTTGTCTTAATTTTTTTCTTATTTGTTCTTATTTTTTTTTTATTCCAACCATTTCAAGTCGAGATATTGATGAATTCTTCATTAATAGCTTGAATATTTTTTTTAAATGGATTAATCTTTTTGTTGTTGTTTGTTGTTGTTGTGTATATAAATATGTTCTCATATGTGGTATTATTTAACGAACTTAATATAAATTCCTTAAATATGCTATGTGGAAAAATATTTATAAATGAAATTTGTACTTTGTACTGATTTTTTTCGCGGCCCCCGCGAGGAATCCTGCGACCCCTAAGAGGGCCGCGGCCCATAATTTGGGAAGCACAAATTTATATGATGGTTTTATTTTGACGCGGACATATGATTTTGAGTTAAAATATGGATTTTTCTAGAAATAAAAATATTTATTCATGATATGCTTTATAATTTGGTTGATATTTTAGATTGTTTAATCTTTATTACGCGTAAATGACACGCGCACTCGGCTATGTCTCGCCGCGGAATAGGTACATGCCGCCGACTGAATTAGCACGACACGTTTCACTCGCACTTGGCACATCGTACCGGATGCGAGTGAGAAAAAACATAGCGCCCGTGGTAGTAAAAGTGAATATTGTTTTTTTTTTCGCAATTGTGGACAATAACGTCAATAGTTATTTATAGTATATATTCTTAGACTTCTTTAGACAAATACAAAAAGTTTGTGACACATACTATTTCTATTAAAAAAATTATTCGAGAAAAATCAATCCCTAATAGACTTTATCGGTTTATTAGATGAATTATGATATTAACTGTGTAATAAAAATAACAATTATTTTAGTTAACAAAACAGTTGCATGGAAAATCCGAAAACGCCTAAATCTTTATAGAATATTCTCTTATTTAATGTGAAATATTATTTCAATTAATGATAATTAAATTCAAGACTTATGAAAATAGCAGCAAAAATGAAGACTTATATTGAAATAATACCTCTTTATTATTTCTTTAAATGAACTGTGATGTTTTTGAACGTTAATTTTCCGGAAACCATTTTCCAATTTAATATTCTAGGTTTATTGTCCTCATTTAGCGGTATTCATTTCATGGTACTTATTCCATTATTTTTACATTTTATTTATTTTAAAAATCATTAACTCTTTTATTTACAGTTCTAATAAAAACTGTGTAATAAGTGATAGAATTTATAGAAAACATTAAAATCTGTTCCCTAAATCTAAGAAAATGTATTATTTTAAATAACAACAATATAGTGGTATAGAAAATCATGAGGGAGAGAGGTTATTTTGAAAATCCAATATATAAATTATACAAAATATTATTATTACATATGAGTTTTAATTAAGAAAAAAAATGCTAACGTCACGTTTAATACGTTAGAAATTAATGATGCTTTTTAATCGTTGCTATTTGTTGTCTTGTGTTGTTGAATTTCTTATTATTATTGGCTATTGTTACATGAAATTATGTTTTTGCGCCAATGAATGGAACGCAACAACGTGCGGAATTGAAAGTACATAAATAAATATTATGTTTCTGAGAATCGTGTTGTTTCCGTCAACAAATAATTCATGTAAACATATATTATTTGTTCTTTTTAGTGAACAGTCAGTAGTTTAGTATCATCATGACCAAAAGTGTGCGAGTGGATTGGGCTCCGCCCATTTTAATCTTCATCTATATAATTTTGTCTGAGTTTCTCATAACATAAACACATTTATAAATGGTACATATTCAATGAAGCTATAATTGTTTTTGCTGTCACAGTCACGGCATAATGCTCGCATTGTAGCTCTCTAGTGAGTTGTCGGCGCTCGAGTGGTTAACAGCTTTTGAGAAAAAAATATATTATAATATAACTAAGTAACAAAATACAATAAGAATAGGAAATCGTAAACAGTTTAGACATTAATGGCTATGTATGTACATATTTGTATAACCGTGTATAACAGTCACATGTTTTTTTTAACAGAAAAACCATAAGAAACTAAAAGAGAAAACAGGTAATAATGTATAGAAAAATCAATGTAAAGGTAATGTGTATAAGTATATATACAAGTAAAAGCAAAGGACGTTCATCGTTGCATCAATTAACTCATTGCTTACGGGGGTCGTGGATTCAACGACAAAATCGTCTTTGTGTACGTCCGGGGCGCGCATATCACACGCTAGCCGACACTACGCGTTTGATTCGGCTGTAACTTTTACGACGTTTTGTTTTTTTTTAGTAAGATACTTGATAGATGTAGTAATACAACAGATATAATTCTGATCTCAAGGAACTTTTGGAAAAATGCATATAAAACGGCAAATTTCGTAGGGATTTTCATTGTGTTTAATTTTTACTGCAAAATGAACGCCATTTAAGAATTTATTTATTTAATTAACTATTATAACCTTTGTTTTTTTTGTCAGTCGACACTATAAAAATCAATTAAACTGTCACATACAAGCGTTCTATATAAATATTTAAAGTTCAAATCATATATTATAAAAAAATCAATTAGGCTCTTTTTAAAAAAAGTTTTGTGACCCCTTCTATAAGTTATAAATTATTATTTTAGCATTAACTATCCAGTAAGTGTTGAAGTTCAAGTAATTTATTTTTTAGCTCAATATCCTAATTAATTAAAGAGTTATGATTTTTTTTTTGTAAAGAACGATGTTTCAGCAAATTACGTGTCATTCCCACTTGGGCTTATTAAATTATATTTATATTATTTAAAATAATAAAATAAGATAAATTCATATTCTTTGCTCGTATGTTAATAATAATATTAAAATTCAACCAAACGGCTTTACTTTTTTTTGGAAACATGTTAAAGGTGCAGAAACTATATATAAGTAACGTCAGATGTGTCACTATGATTTTCCAACTTGTATGACTTATGGCGCGGAAATTAATACTTAATTTAAAATTCGTTCAGCATAATACTTCATTTAAATATGCAAAATATATGTAAACAAATGTCAGTACGAATGTTTGTATGTCTATATCAACATTATTCGTCTGTTTGTCTTACGGCATACATGGCAATATCGAAGTTTACATGTTTCCATAAAACATATATACATTGATCGGCATATAAAAGGGCCATTTTGTTTATTTGGGTCGGTTACTCTACATTTTATTTCATATGCGATAAACCGCATCTTGTTTTCGGGCCATACGTAATAAATCTCTATACAACACAGTCAATATTGACTCGAGTCGGCCATAAATTTTATTACGACTCATAAAAAATATCAATCAATATCATCAAAATATAAATTATGTATAAAAAGTGTATTTTGATGGATAAATTATGCGAATGAATGGATAACACGATCTTCCGTTTGCATTCAATCAAAGAAACCTAATGAATACGTGGATGCGATAATTCACGTAATTCATCTGACGGAAGACACGTAACATTAATATTCATGTAAAGTTATATGAGGGGGGCGCCAGGATATCCTCGAGGATGTAGGAACACTGGATGTAGGGCCGATGGCCCGCTCACCGACAAACACAATGGCCCAACAAAGTGAACCTGCTTCTCAGCGTGTTATTTCACATCGTGCACATTCACCGCCGAGGAACAATGAAAGATTGATGTCGTCGTAAGTTACCAGCGACGCTGTATTACAAGTGTTTTGTGGCTCCTGCCGAAACCTAGGGCGATGAACCTAGCGCCGTGGTGCACCTAGGTTGCATCGCAGTAAAATTTTCGCAATTATTACGCGAAACAATGGAAAGCGGAAACTGCATTGTGTTAAGCAATCCGCCGAAATCCCAATGGATTTCTTGGCAAACGTGGATAAACTCTTATATTAATACGACTCTACGTGGTTTGCATGGAATTCATTATTCTTATGGTGTAGTTTAAATGCATACTTTAATTATATTTTTTTTATTAAATATTTAAATTATGCATGTAGATATTTTTAGAAATATACCAGAAAAGCTTGGTGCTAAACGTTTTTCAATTTTGTTCATCGCAAAGTAAATTTGTAATTATGATAAAATATACACATGAAGAATATATATATTTTACTTGATAAAAGAAAAAATAATCTAGACTCGTCCTTTATTTTAGTAGTATAATGCGAAATGAAGATTGCCAAAGATCCTGAAGATAAATATGAAAAAACTGAGTAAAAAGGAGTTACGATCCTCAGTGGCTGCCAATCGAGTAAAACTTTTTAGTTGTATGAATATTTCCATAGTTACACACTATTAAATTTATATTATAAGATAGTAAGGTTTTATATCACTGAAGTATTAGAACAGAAGTATGTTAGCTTTGATAGCTTTTTGCATTGTTTTTAGGATTTATTTTTAATTATTAACATTTCTTAATTGTATCATAAATTACGATATATTATTGTTTGAATTTGAAACAATAATATCCGAAGTCTGATAAAAAAACATGCGAAATTTTCATTCTGATATATGATCTGTAAAGCAGAAAGAAATGACTTTTTTTTATTGAAACAAATAAATCATTTAAATAAAAAATGTAGAATATTTTCCGCTGTAATCTATGATCTTCCCTCAGAGAATAGGTAGATTTTGATGCACTTTCATAAATTCTGCTGATATTTAAATAAATTGACTCTGGACTTTTTTTTTGAACTTGTTATCATTTACTATTGACTTATATTGATTGAGTCCTTATAACAATTCCTTTGATTATTTTACGCAGATCAGACAACACCACCGAGCTTTGGGTAAATTGTCATCATTGATTTTTAAAGTGTCATCATTAAGGTCTACTCCTTGATTTTAATTTGTACTCTTCATCCACTTTCACCATTTTTAAATTTTTGGACCCATGTCAAGGACTCAAAATGTTTTCATTATTATCGCAGATAGTCTGAGAAGCTTCATTCGAATATCAGATATATCCTTCGGATATCAGATTAAATCTGTAAAAAATCAACGATATTCGCTTTTGTTGCCACGCGCGATGTTTTTTCTTGCTCGTATCCGGTACGATGTGCCAAGTGCGAGTGAAACATACTAGTGACACGTGCCGCGAGAACTTAGTCGTGAATAACTTTTTTTATTCTTAGAATAATCAATTTAAAAAAAATTGCATGATATTGACGAAGAATTCATCAAAATGTTAACCTGAAAGGCCTGGGGTCTCTGAGAGACCCCCTTCGGATAACACGGTTGTTTTCTAGCTGCCGTGACGGATCGGTTAAAGCTTTAACGTATCTTGCTAACTCAACGGCAGCCTAAAGCTAGCCCAAGCTAGTTTCAATGTAAAGCAAAAACATAATTAAATTGCTTTTCGTCTTAAAGTCCTAAACATTGGTAAAAATGTCGTTC
Source organism: Philopotamus ludificatus (assembly GCA_022495035.1). NCBI lineage: Eukaryota > Metazoa > Arthropoda > Insecta > Trichoptera > Philopotamidae > Philopotamus > Philopotamus ludificatus. The sequence continues at coordinate 87,971 of JAGXCT010036410.1, read as the reverse complement.
TTTCATAGTTTCTTTCATCTTTGGATATTAATAGAATTCACAGAGGACCTTTTCTGACGAATACAGAGCCTAAGGCGTCATAACAGTGTTGTTTTTGGTCAAAAAGTATATTATTTATATTTTTTAAGGAAACCTTTTTAACAGCCAACATTAAAGCAAGCATCTAATATTACTATCAATGTCAGGGATAAATATGCCAAAACAATGACAAAATTAAGCGGTAAAGTTGAATTACTTTTAAAAAATGGTACGTTCTTTGTAATATATATATCAGGAAAATTTATAAAAAGAAATTTTATTTCTTTAAAAAATTATCGTATTATATAATAACAAAGCTTATTTAAACAAGTTAATTGTGCTAATATTTTCCGCATATTTTTTACCACCGTTTAAAGCACCATTCGCGCAAAACGTAAATCGAGCGCATTTATCATTGTGAAGAATCTCAATATATTCTCATATAATATGTACGTACGTCTTAAGATGATATCAATCATCGTCGTTTCACAGCCCAATAAATCATGATTTCAACGAGCACACCTTTCGGTCAACATCAAAATCCGCCCCATAAATAAAACGGGTATTTGCTCAAAGCGCGTCGTAAACACGACAGCGAGCCGCGAAGTCTCCAACAAAACGCACGTTTAAACCAAAATTACGTCAGGTGCGCCAAAGGTTAACACGAGCGGTCGTAAATCAATTTGGCGAACAATTCGAGTGTGCAGTGTTGCGGAGAGCGGTGTTCGCGGTCTGCGCGGTGTACGCGTGGTCTTCGAGGTCTGCATCCACCTGCCTCGTGCTAAACAGCGGTCTTCTGCATCCTGCGCACTGTGCCATTAAACGTGGATGCTAACGACGTCAATGTGCAGACCTGATTAATTGATCGCGTTTGATAAATTCGCTTCGGCGCCGCTTAATAGCGACGTCGTGACGATTAACTCAGATTATTTTAATGTCAGTATCGTTTCCAATATATTTTATTTTAATGCTATTTGACGATAGATGAATGGCATGACAGAAAAATTCCAAAGCTCCACTCATTCATGTTGGTGTTTGATTAGTCTCTCACATTATTCTTTTGGGCCAAAGATTGCCGCTTATCGCGCTGACCAGGGCCTATAGGACTGCCTCTACAATGGTTCTGCCGCTCGACTTGGAACTCTAGTCTCGGGCTGTGGGCTAGTTGATCCCTCGTGGCTATCGAGCACGTATTGGGGACCAGGACATTCTCGACCGAAGTCAAAGCTTTGGACCAAGCCGCACTCGGGAAGAGACTCTATACTATTGCGTTAAACATATGGCAATCCCGTTGGTCTGCTGAGAGTACGGGCAGAACTGGTTTCCGGTTCTTTCCACAAGCTGGAGTAAAGCTGCATTGGTCACTACGTGTCCCAGTTTGTCACGGGACATGTTGTGACTTCAATGAACATTCGTTGGAAGTGTCCGGAGAATGTTTAATGTAGTGAGACGGTCCCCTGGCCCCGTCTGTCACCAGAAACTTGTCTCTTTCATCTCTGCTTACGCCTGCCAGGTCGGAGCGAGATTCTCCTTCTTTAACTTATTATCCTTCCATTCTTTTGTATAGGTCGCTTGTATTTCTAAGGAGTCTTTAGATGCGATGGTTGCCACGATGGCTCATCAGAGATAGTCTACATTTAAACTCACCGTAGGGCGATTTTCTTCCAGAAAAACCTAAAAATTTACATTATTCTCTGCCAAGTGTTACAAATAATTCCTAAATTCCATAGATTTTGTCGGAAAGTTGACCTATCCGAGTACTAACTTACATCGGTCGTGGTTTATTACATTATCATGATAGATTGTTTGTATTATGTACACAAAAATATCGTCAACAAATGTATTTCTTATATCTTCACGTGTAGATAGATATGTTCAGTTGGTACATGACATTTTGATAAAGCCAGTTTACTTATTAAACAAATAGTGTACTTAGTTGTATGATAAATAGTTAATTTTGTCAGGAATATATTTGTCTAGATATTTATTTATTTTAATCATTTCGATATTAATAACAGATGTTCAAGTTTATATATATGTTCTTTAGATAATTTTATGAAAAAGTTTAGACAATAATCCATCTTTTTCATTTTCTACGCTATGGTCTTCCGACTTCAGGTGCATATTAAAATCAGTTTTATTTAAGACTGCTTCATGTACCTAAAACTGCATTAAATTACTACATTATTTAAATATTATTTAAACCCACTATTTTAAATTCTGAATTCCTTATCTTGGCAATAATAAAATTGCACATATTTCTTCGCTCATTTTTGTTATTTTCGGATAGTTTTTTTTAACCTAGCCGTATTGATTGCTTCTATTTGCGACCCAAAGTTTTTGATTTTTCTCGAATAACTCTTTTAAAATAAATCCTACATGTCACAAACTTTTTGTATTTGTCTAAAAAAGTCTAAAGAATAGATATTGTAAATATTTATTGTACTTTATTCTCTGCAGTTTGAGGGAAAAAAAATAAAATATCAATATTCGCTTCTGTTGCAACGGGCGCGATGTATTTTCTCGCTCGCAACGCGTCAAACTGATTAGTAAAAAAATCCAAAAAATCCACCAAAATATGAAGTATAACACGAAAAACTGTTTTTATTCTTACAATAATCCATTTTTTTAAAAAATGTAAAGATATTGATAAAGAATGCATTATTTAGAAAATTACTATTTTAATTTCTGAATTCTTTTTGATAATAACAAAAGTGAACATATTTATTCGCTCATCTTTGTTATTTTGGGATAGTTCTTTAAATGTAACATTGCTGTTAATGATCCACTGATCAGAAAAATAGAAGTTTCTTTCTAAAATTCTTCAACAATTTATCGAGTGATTTTTATTAAACTTTAATGATTCTAATATATCTGCACCTTTTAAATTTTTATCGACAGATTTAAATCTAATAGGTAAAAATCTTGCGATCAAGCATCTTTGGAGTCTATAAAATCCTTTTATCATTTTAAGAGTTGAAAATGTAATAAATTTCTAAAACTCCTTTAATTCACTTTAAAATTTATTAAAGAGATATAATGTTAAACAAAATATAGAGAAAAAAATATATAGCAAAATTGACTTTTACTATGAATGAAAACCATTGTAATAAATTTAATCAAACTTAATATTTGACAAATATGTATATAAAATATAAATTTGCTCAAAAAAAATCGTTTTAACTTCGGTGTTTGATACTAAATCACTTACTTGATTAAAAGTACAAGTTCGTTTATTTTTGTTGAAAATTTGGCCAATTTGACATTGTCAATTTAGTATGTATTTGAAAGCCTGTTGATTTTTATATTTTAATCTATCTACTTCAGTTAGAGACATTTTAAAATTTCGGTATTTTTATCCGTTAAAATGAAATCTTAAATTATCCTTATATGCGTAGTGCATAATGGGATTTGAATTTTCATGATCATTTTCTTCGATGTAATCCATTATCTCACTATGATATTCAAAATATTAAATCAAATGAATTGATAAGGCATATCAATCTTGTCTCTTGATAAACCGAACCACAAATATCCGGAAAGCAATCCTTCATTTTTCGTTCACCGACTTCATTCTTGGGAAAAAAAATTGCAATCGGATTTGGGCGTTTCCTATCCCCCTTGATATATTACAGGGTGTTCCGATAATATATCAAATTCATATTTGCCCTGTATCGGCGAAGGGGTCCGTTAAAAACAAGTTCGGTTGCTGTTAACACTCGACACCTGATTAATAATTTATGGACATATCGGCATAATGCGAATTACAACTCTATCGACATCCATTTATCACTATTAAGAGTCAATGAGAGCGCACTCGCATTTCCCATCTGACCGGTTACAGCCATTATCAATTATTAAATCGCAATGCGAATTAATTGTTGGGAATTCAGTTTAAAAAATGACTAGATTATATATCTTGAAACTGATTTAACTGCAGCGGTATCTCTGTTTCTGCCGTCGGTTCAATTGAGACCACTTGCAATGGTCATTAACATCATCTGGCTCGGTAATTCGATTTATCTAATCCGATCTGGTAAATAGTTCAATCGATGCCATTCAAGCCTGTAATTAAAATGGCTGTCTGCGGATTGCCGAGGAAATCAGATAATGATGGATCTGTGCGATGCAACGAAGTGAATCCGATAATTCATCTTGTCTGCGGAATAAATACATCTGGTGACGTTCCCACGCGGAAAAATTAATCAATTATTAATTGACGCGTGTGCTAAGTGTGTATGTGCAACGTTTCGTGTGCGTTTTCCGAATAAAATAAGTGACGGCTTTCAGCAAACGTATCTTCGACTACTGACCACGACCTTCATTGAAGTGTCAGTAACGTGCCATTATTATATAAGTCATGGCACTGACACTTACATATCCTCGTTACGGTATCAGATAACGAACCCCTGTGTAATACCCAGACATGACATGTAACACAAGCACTTAGCTTTGTCGGTTCTGGTTAGACTCAACGCGAATTATTAGTCCATTGTTTAATATTTAATAACAGAAAATTTGTGTTCTAGTTATTTCAACTTATCATCATTAATATCCCTTAAAATAAAATTAAAACATACGTGTTAGATCAATAAACTGTCGGAATAGGAATTTATTTAAATATTATTAAAATTTTAAAATATAAACAATATTAATATTTAGTAATGCCTGATTTTCCGTTATATTAAATACAGCCAGGATACTGAAAACGTAAAATTCGAGTTTGTGTATTCTGTATAATGAAACTCCGCTACATAAATAGTTTTTATTTACTTTATTATCAGGAAAGATTATTTTTAGCCCGGAAGACTCATTTTTAATGATAATAAAACATTATTTGTAATGTATTTCTACACATTAATAATGCGATTAAAATCCAGAATATTTTTTATTTAACTCTCAGTATATAAAGTATATATATTTTGGGTTATTAAAATTGAAAAAATATTTTTAACCATTTTATGTGCCTATTTATTTAATATAAATTTTATTTTGAGCTTAAGTTATATTTTATATTATTCATAGTTTCCTTGATTAGCCTTATAAATAAAATCATCTTGGCTATTTAATTATCATATAACTATGGATTAAAAATAATTTATATTTACGGTTCTATGATTTAATAAAAGAGCTCGTTAGATTTACAACGCACGGTGTTCATTAAAAAAATCATTAATTATATATTATAAAATGTTTTAATTATTTATATCCGTTATTTTATTCTTTAGTCTATTATATGTTAAACGACTTTAAAACGATCAAGAACTTTAAAGCATGTCATGGTTTTAATGTAGACATAAAAAAGTACTAGTATAAAAATTCTAAGCAAAATATTAATATTAAGCTTCAAGGGGATGCACTTAAAATACTCAAATATACTATATACTAAAATACTTCTAGCACTCAACCGAATATTACTTATAGTTTTATAGGTTTTAAGACGCTGCATGAATGTATTAATCTAGCTGTGCCATATTTGGGTTTTTTTATTTCTCTCTTTTCTCTTTTAGCTCTTTTAATTTAAATCTTACATGTCACAAACTTTTTGTATTTGTCTAAAAAGTCTAAAGAGTTAATATTATAAATAATCATTAACCTTTATAGTCCGCAATTGCGAAAAAAATGAAAACTACACTATTCGTTTCTTTAACCGTGGGTGCGATGTTTTTTTACGTTCGCATCCGGTACGATGTGCCAAGTGAATCGTGCTAGTCGACTCGTGCCGTGAGAATTTGGCTGTCGCGATAGTCGGCGGCGTGTCCCCAGTCTCCGGCAGGACATCGTCTGGCGTGCGCGTCATTTACATCTTATATTGATTAATAGAAAAATCCAAAATATCGTTCAAATTATGAAGCATATCATGAATAACTATTTTTGTTATTGAAATAATCTTTTTTTTTTCAAATTTTCTATTATAAATAGACCCCCTTCCGACAACGTGGTTGGTTTTGAGCCACCGTGATGGGTCGGTTAAAGGTATACATTTTTAAAATGCAATTTTCTAAGCTCAATCTAGAAATAAATCATAGCTTCAAAGTATCTGCATTTATTTATTTATTAAACAGTTTATATTGTTTTTAAATATTATATTATCAATGTGTGATATATGATTATATTTATAATCAGTAAAACAATGTTATTTATGTGGGGTTTATTGAATTGGGGTATAGGCCGGAACTCTGACCATGACGTCTGGATCCACTTCCGGGCCGGATGCCGCGTCATAGACGACAAATGACTCGTTCTCAAAGAGATTTATACATTGAAACTAGCGCCGAAATGAAATTATATTTCACTTTGAAGAGCTACCCATCCCTAAATCCCATGCCAAGGTTCATTGTCTAACAAAAAAGGAGAAACTTTGTACATTTTCCGAATTTTTCCGCCCGAGCGTCGATAAGTTGAAAATCTCAATTTTCGCCGGCATATATATTTTCACGATACATTTAATTTTCATTGTAGAAACACGACGACGCATTTAAATGTTACGAGATACACTTTATTACGGAATTCTTTTATTTTTATTTCCGGCGAACGTACCGGGATGTAGCTAATTCTCGGATTACATTACCTATTATGCGTCGGTTTCTTTTGCAGCTATATATTTTCATTGACGGCAACAGTATTGTTTTCCTTTGTCGGGGGAAACTTTCTGGAACAACTTATAATAAAGGCCTCCATTTTAATATCGGGAAAATCGACTTTTCCCTTTTCTATTGTGCCGGAACTTTATTTTTGTCCGACTTCTATTGTTTACTCGCGGATGTATGAGTGTGACTATATTACATCAAAGGAGTATATTAGCGAAATGTAAAATCAACCCAACCTTTCAATAAATAAAGGTCCTATTCAATATTTAATAACCCATTTAACCTTTAATTATATTTAAAATATCTATTAATTATAATCTTTCATGTCTGAATCGTTTTTCGATATGGGACGTTTAATATGTATCAAATGTCGCCTTGATCCCTATGTGTCAAATATTCCCGAATGTCTCAAGCGGGGAAATAAAAGAAGATGTCAGATTTACGAGCCACATGGGAGACGTTTACTTCATCCCTCCAGAAGCCTAGGGCTCCGAGCCTTTTTTTTTGCAAAAATGAACGTAATATTTTATGCACAATACCTGCTGACCTATTTACGCACTTTTGTTCACATATGCTAACCGCTACTCATTTCTATTACTTTTTTTGCAATTTCATATATGAGACTTTCCACAGGATAATGCTGGAATATTAACTCTCTCCCCTTACCTCGCAACGGTGAATGCTGCTTGCTCCTATGTATATGTACTCACGTGAATGGGTCAAGGAGGGTCTCTGTTAGAATTGTTGCTTTAATAAATTATGTTTATACAATATATGAGTAAATAGACAAATGGGACCCATCATCAATCTCGTTAGAGAGAAGGTCATTTAATTCCAAGCACGCTATACAAATTTTATGTAATCTCTAGTGTGGAACGACAGACAGAGCTCGAATGAAACGCGTATTCAATTGCAAAGTAAATATCCGAAAAGGTTCAGCTATTATGTTAATATATACATTTTTTGCTAAAATAAATAATTATTAGTGTGTATCAAACAAACATAAACGCAGAATTTACATAGGTCCATAACTCGGCAGCCTCCCGGCTCTGCCGAAACTATTTTTATTGGCCCTAATATCTAAGGGCCCGTATTAATAATAAAGTCGAAACAATTCCGACTCGGCCTCCCGCCACGGTACAACGTGTAAATTGGCTCATAGACCGGGTTACCTGCTGGTTTATTCCCGACCCCGGTACGGGATACCCGGCTCCGGGCATCGGAATCAATAAACCAGATTATACACATCCAGTATCGGAACGTCGAAAGGTTGCTACTAAAATATTCAGCATAAACAACGGACGCCGTGCATATTTCCGGCTCGGGAAATGAGGATCAAATATGCTGGGAATATTTTGATAAATTCTTTTAAAATTAAATCCGCCGCGCCGATATCCAAAATTTAGGCGAAATGTCCGCGATGGGCGCGAGAATTTAATTATTTTGTAAATAAATTTTATATTCATAAGGACGGAGTAATCGTGTTGACATTGACGGGACGACAAAATAAATTTGAAATTAGGGCAGCGATGAAAATAGCCTTGATTCTTTTTTAAAAACATGTGTCAATATTATTAAATACATCAAGCTACAATACCTTAAATATTTGATGGATGATAAAAGAATATTTCAGTATATGCACTATTGTTTAAACGACTAGGATATTATGTGAGTTTTGAATATCCTTGTGCATACATTTTTATTCATACACTACAGGTTGGTTCGTGAATGTAACAGTAGCTATGATCTCACGGGAATACTATAAATTTCCTCTTCGTTCTTTCTTTCCTGATTGATCAGTCTAATGTGTGTGCATATATGCACTTTGTATATTATAATATTTTTTTATTAAATCTTTGACATCTGAAAATAAGAAAGAGAAATGTTAGATATTTTTTCTTTAACCCGTTTTAAACAAAAAAAACTTTAACCGTTTTTAGCCCGATGGGGCGTAGTGCAGAATCGTCCTGGAAGTTGCAGTCGTATATATGTTATGTATTATTCTATGGATGGAACAAGCTTTCAATAAAGATTATTTTATGAACTTCTGCAATGACGGTTCCATCGACGAACACTAAATCTTCAACTCCATAGTAAGAAAAGCATCCCTAAACTATTTTTCCGTTGACCTGATGCATTTTTCGTCAACTTTCTGTTGTTTTTCTCCTTACACTGTCATCCGAGTCTAACAAGTTAACTTTGCATTCATCAGAGTAGATAATTTTACTTTAGTCCTAATTAAGTCCAGGTCTAGCAATTTTTTGCACTTTGGAGTCTTTAGGAGTGCATTTGTTTCTGGAGAAGTAGTTTTTTTCACCGGTGATCTTACCATAAAACCTTTTTTCCTGAGCTTTTTCTTTACCGTTTCGACACTAACTTCACCTCCGATGACCCGACTCCGATGATAATTTTCCTACAGTCCTCTCTAGTCCAGGTCTGGTAAACTTTGGAGTATTTTTTTCGCTGGTGGTCTTGCCAATAAAATCATCTTCCCTGAGCCTTCTTCATATCGGTTCAACATTGACTTTGGTTCCTTCACCGCCGGTGAACTCTGTTTTTGTATCCCCTGCAGTTTTAAATCAGTTGATTAAGCAGAACCTTTTTAAAAGACTATCTTCTGGAGAAGTTGTCTTCCTTTTTGGTCCAGGTTTATTTTTTGCGCTCTACAGACCTAGCTTTTTAAAATTTCTTTATAGATTGAATCACTGCAGATTGATTAAACCCCACCGATGCTGCAATTTTCCCTAATTTTTTATTTTCCTTGTATAAGATCGCAATTTTCTTTCTGTCGAATAGGTAATTTCTTTATTTTAACATGTTATTTTTTATTTTTCACTATATCTAACACTATATCACAATAAATACAACTGCTTCTGGTAAAGTGGTGATTTAATACAATACTTTATATAAAAAAAATCATACCCCCCTCCCTCTGATCCTGAACTTTAATTGAAATTTAGATATTAATATTTTTTTTGCCTCAGTGGATTTAAATAATCGTTACTGTAGATTAAAAACATTGTATCTATTTTCTCATTCATCAGATGTATTCTTTATGATTTTTGTACCGTAATTTTAAATAAAAGATGTTTGTGTGTGAATATTTTATTTAAACTTACAAATTCTAGAAATAAATTGAAAAAAGAAATAGGAATTACATATTTTAAATATAGTATATATTATTAAGGAAGAGAGTTGTTTTTGATGTCTGGATTTTAGACTCATCACGAGACATCAAGCATTTGACTAAGTGTTATGTTTAATTTAGATCGTAGACTTTTGATGATCTATAAAACTGAGCAGTGGGATAGGATACCTTGTTCAGGACTAAATTCGTCTATACTTGGTACTAATAAAAATAGATTCACAGGCTAATTGACTTCGGGATATTTTATAGATAATACAAATATTTATTATTTGTAAAACATCTGTGATTGCAAAATCAGCAATTTTTTAAAAAATATTTTAGAGAAAATTAGTTTTTTTAGGAAAGTTATTATAAAAGTGATTAATAAAACTTCTATCGTGGCATCCACGGCACTCATCGCGACGATAAACTTTATATATTTTTTTAAATGACGTGCTTAAACAACCATAAATCTAGAGTGTAATTAAAATTAATTTTATTTGGACATAAAGTCGCCAAGCCGTGACATAAATAATACATTACCACCCTGCTCCCCATGGCGGCATTACCTGTCTCGGCCCCATAAAGACGGGGCATTCCTGGACAGGATGATGGTCACAAACACACTTTTTGCCCTCCACCTGCTTGTGATAGCACTTACATTAAATTTTAATATCCATAATTAATTTGAATCGAGGGAGGGGGCAGGTCGCGTGCCCTTCGACCATTACCCCGCGCGTGCGCCTCCCCCTCAATCCACCATCGAACCCGTCGACGTTACTTTGAATTGCCCTTCTTAATACACACTTGAGTGTTATTGCAGCCGCTGCAATTAAGATATTGTGACAAATTATTATAATTCATAAACAAATAGATGATGGGGTAAAGTGGCTGTCTTTGCATGTACTTATATTGCACGAGGGGCGAAATAATCATCGAATAAAATATTTATTTTCACCGGCTCTTATTATGTATATTAATCTTAAGACTAATGGACAGGTACATAAAAAAAAGTTATAATGAAAACGTGACCGATTGCGTGAATTTTCAGGGAGCGAGAGAGGGAGCCGAATGGGACACGTGATCACAATCTGACCACAATCGTGATTGCCTTATTGAATATTGCCGGTGAAATTATTGCTCTATTCAAATATGCGATATTTGAATAAATTCCTGAAAAAAATATATGGGTCAACCATTTTTATTAATATTTATGTTCACCTCTTGTTCCGTGGATCTCGTGCCTCTCTCACATTACAACAATGGTGAATTAAGGACTGTTTAAATTAATGTAACTAATAAATTATACGATAAAAACCCGCCTAATACGCGAACGAATCATATAAATACCGCATTTAGTACAAATGATCTAATCAAAAAAAGTTAAACAAACGAGCGCGTATTAGTGGAATAATTACTAATTTGTTTTTGAGATTTAATTTTAGTCTAATAATCGAAATTTTTTGGGACCCCCTGTGAAACACATACGGATGCTATCCCGGTAATGAATATCCACATACACACGCTCGTTTTCTGGTCATTCGGGTCGAATGGAAGCCGTAATGATATAACAATACGGGCTCTCCTCTTTGTTTCTCGGACGTAGGAATTCGCTTTGTGAGCCGAACAGACTTGAAATACGGTGATGGCACACGGTCATGCCAACCTGGCTTATCATCAGGATATACCGGAATTAATATGCGTCTTCCGACAGGATCACAAGGCCCGTTTATTAAGTCGTCTTATAATGCAGACATTTCGATACAATCGACGGCCTGTTAAATTGTTATAAATTGTCGATTTTATTGTCGCCGTCGTGACGTTACACGGCACTAGAAACAGTCGAGTCGTCGGGTATTTTGCATGTTGTTCGAGAATAAAAGTGGATGTGGTGTAATACCGTAATGGTATCTGGGGAAATAAATTTGTTCCTTTTTTAGTCTAACGTCGTTTATCGAAGCCGTTGTGCGTATATCACGTATTGTTAATCGTAGGAAATTATGTTAAATTTATAAGCATGTAGCACGATTTTCGTCAGTCAAAATTTAAATATGAACTGTGTGTGTTTTGCATAATATAATGATTATACATCTAGAAATTAGTACTAATTACTAGTAATTAACGATCATTCTCATATATTTCTTTAATATAATGAAAAGAAAGCCAAAAATGTATTAGGGTATAATATATTTCCATATACACATGTTTTTAAATACTTAGATAACTATTTAAAAAAATATAAATATTGTCTTTAATTTACAGAAATGTTTGCATTTAATTAATAAAATTATATTTCTTAGATTTTTTTTATAATACATAATGCAGATATATTAATACAATTAACCACATTTTTTCATTTTTAACCCTTTGCACTCCAAAGGTTTTTTCAAAAAGTTTGTACCAGCTCCAAGCAAATTTTTAGAGAATTTTCTCAAATAAAAGATAATTTTGTAAAAAGTGGGTAAAACAGGTTTTTTGTTTCAAAAAGTCAATTAATATTATTGTTAAGATGTTTATTTATTGAATCAAATTAAAAAAAAATTGTAGTGTGATATATTTTAAAACATTCTCCAGAATGAAGAGATGGTTTTTGCTCGCACGTATCGCAAAAAAATGTTGTTCTTCTTCTTTTTCCAGGTGTATTGCGATCAGAACATACCAAACAGTCTTTGTATTTTGTGGCATCATATATGAAATGGGGAGCACCATCCAATCTCTGTTCCTGATCACTTGTTGATGCACGCGCCGGTTTGGATTTCTCGGCACGAAAATTTCCAAATAACTCCATCAACAATCTCTGTCGAAATTTCTTATGGCTTAGGGGTTTTCTACCTTCTTTTTTCTTGCATTCGGTATATAATATATAAAAATTTACAATGGATGTTTCCATCCCCCAAAAAAATAATTTCCTCCACCATTTCATAGTTTTTCTCATAAAACAATACGACGTCGCATATTGGTCAGCCGTCTACCCACACATATTTTTTTATGTATTATTAATTACAATAGGCTTTCTAATAAAGAAGTTCGAAGGTTGGGTAGTAGTTGAGATCTTCTGACTCTCTTTCGCACTGATTGGAATGATGATGTATACTTCTTACTTAGTATTGTTACAATACGTTTATCTCTCCAAGCTAATACCAACGTATCTTTTTTTCTAAATGCAATATTTCTTCCAACTGCTAATTTCGTTTTTTTTTATTTTGGAATCTGACCCAATGAAATGTTTTTCTTCAGATAACTCCAGTCGTTCTAATATCTCATCCAATTTACTCATGTAACCTAACTATAAACACACAGGATGTAAAAACTTACGTGTTATCCAAAAATATTGAAACACCTCACAAATATAATCCTCTCAGTAACAGTTCAACAGATACTAAATATCGTTGAAAGTGTACATTATACCTTCACCCCAACATATTTTTTTCCTACATTCCAAGAAACAATTGAATGGTTCAATTCAAAGAAAAATAATTATTATCTCTTCTAGGACATATTCCTGACTCATCAGGTAAAACAAATATCGAAATGCTAAAAAAATAATTTGTAAAATAATTAAAGAAAAATGTCCACACGTTGTGGACAGTGCAACTAAGGTAAATAATAGCTGTCCAATACGTATGGACAGTGGAGTACAAAGGGTTAAGGGACTAACATAAAACGTAAAAACGTATATCGGGAGTTTCACATAGCGATGCTATGAATCAATTGATGGGTTTTTTCTACAGTATTTAATGCTTGTAAAATAGCTTTTAAGCACCTTATAGCATTTTATTTTTTTGGAACAAGAAGGATTGATTTTACCTCGTCTCTTTTGAACAGTTAATTTCTATAATTTGTGCTCCCTAATTACTTATATTTCAACTTTCTGTTCCTTGTCGATTTCAGCTTTCTGAAAATAATTTTTGATTATTTTTTTAATTTCACCTCATGCCTTAGCAGTGTAATGCAACTAAACGAGACAATTTGAATTTATGATCTCCAATATCTATACTAGGATTATGGTAATAATCCATGAAAGCAATGATTATTCCCAAGTTTAATTATTGCAGTTTACTAGTACAGTGAAGAGGAAAAAGCTAATTTGATATCATCTTTTAATTCAGTTTTTTAATATTTTAGGCGTAAATTGTAGGAATTTAATATAAACGGGACTGTAGAAATTGTACGCAAATAGCGGGAAAACATAAATTCCGGGCACGTAAGCACGGGGTTCCATTTTATAATTATTGCAACGTTGGTTATTAATATCAATATTCTTTTTTTCTCTTTTAAGTCGTTTATTATTTATTAACATAAACCAAATATGTATTTAATTAACCAATAATGTATTTTCTCATCAATACTTTGACTAAGCATCATTACACCCCGATATCCTGCCATCCCATCACCTCCTAATTACTATTTTCTCACAATTACTATTTACTATTACTATTATTTTCATTACTATTATTATTATTATTATTATTATTATAGATTATTGTCATTATTATTATTATTGTTTATTATTATATGACGTTGATTATAAATAAAACCATGTATTCTGTATTCATACGACAAATAAAATAAATAATACTTTGACTTTTTAAAATTATTATTATTCTAAGAATAAAAATAGCTATTCATGATATACTTTATAATTTAGTAGATATTTTACATTTTTTTTTACTAATCAATATGATGCAATAATGACACGCACACTCGGTGATGTCCCGACGCAGATTGAAGACATGCCGCTAACTGCCGCACGTGTCAATCGCAAGGTTTCACTCGCACTCGGCACTTCGTACCGGTTGAGAGCGAGAAAAAACATCGCGTCCGAGGCAACATAAACGAATATTGTTCAATTTGGACAATAAAGGTCAATGAATATTTATAATATATACTCTTTAGATTTTTTAGAAATATAGGATTTATAATAAAATAGTTATTCGAGATAAAATAAAAACTTGGGGTCCCAAATATACCCCATCGGCATAGCTAGGTAAATACGTTCTGATAATAATAACTTCCAAAAATTATTTGTAGCCAAATCGTTTGCTGAGCTTAAAGTTTTTATAGCATAGAGAAATATTGATCCATTTTTAAATTATATTTTAATCTAAAATTTATATCATAAGTCCTGCTATTAAAAACCAACTTTTATAAATAACCTAATTTCATATTGAATGACTCAAAATACGTTAAAATTTTCTACAAGTAATGAAATATTATTATAGTGATTATTAATTGCAATATCGTTGTATTACTCTCATTTTGATATTTAATTTTATTTTCATTTGATACACTAGGTATAAAACAAAAAAGGAAATATGATTTTATAATTAGTATTAATAATCGTTTTAATTTAATAATAGTTTGTCATAAAAAATAAAGTTACGTTACGTTTAATTATAATTTATAATGTTTCTTATTTGAATATTGCTAATGACAATAAATAATAAAGCTAACGAAAAAAACAATAGGTTTTTGTTGTATTCCAAAAAAGCATTTAAAGTTTTTCTATAATTATATTAACCCTTTCCATTCTGTTCGCTTTTAGTCGAATCGGTGAATTACCCTTATTTATTCAGTTATTCATTAGAAAAAATAATAAGAAGCATCGGGTTTCATCTGATATTCGATTCAATAAAAGGCAATTCAATAAATATATATATATATTTTTAATTAAATACAGAAACTTTGTCCAGGAATCCGTTTGCTATAAAATCTTTTGGGCCAATACGTCTAGTCACCGAGTGGAAAAGGTTAATTTAAAAGAGAAAAAATAAAAATCTTTTTTGTGATTATGATTATTTATTGTGTATTTGTGATTATTTATTCTGAAATGAATATGATTATTATTCTGATTTGAAGAATTTATTTTATATGCCAGGAGGATAATCAAATTACCTTCAATTTATTTTAAACTCTCTTCAACTAATTTCAACAGTTCAACAACTACTCTTTTAATGAAACTGTTTTTAACTATATTTTAAAGTGATTCCTTTTTAATAACATGTACATGTAATTCGTTTAGGTAATTATTTATTAAAATAAATATATATTATGTACATATATGTAAGTATATCTCCTGAACAAAGGCCTTATAATTTATTCATATATTTTCAGTCTGATGTATTAAAAATATAAATGTATGCTATATTTTTACATGACATTTATGTCTTATTTTTATTGTTTTTAATTTTTAATATTTTTCACGTTACAGGTAAGCATCACTTCGTCCGCATTTCAAACATTTGAACGCTCTTATCCGCTCGGTACGTTATTAAAATTTCATTTTTTTAATATTCCTGCGTAAGATAGAACACGCATTTTTCGTTTATTTTTTGTTTTCTGTTCCTTGGAAAGTTTGCTCAATTCTATGTATCACATGTCGTGCGTATCAGTGAGAGCCACCCTCTAACATCACCCGCTCATCCATCAAAAAGAACACCCCCTCTCGACATTTTTTTTAAAAAAAAAAAAAAGAATTTTTCCAAATGGCCCTAGGAAAAGGGTAGCGATAAATACTTGCCTGGATTAGATTAGAACGAACCACGAATAGAAAATGCGACGTTTCCTTTGCCCATGATTCCTGACCGCGTTCCATTTTCCGTTCACGACAACCTGAAAAATAACCCAATTTTTTGCACAATTAACTCGCACGGTATTAATGTAATTTATTATTTTTATAAATTATTTAATATTTACGCACGGCATGATAAAATATATTATATTCGGCAAAGCTCTCGCCTATAAATGGAAAAGTTGCTAAGCTCCTTTGCGATTTTATATTTTATTACGCTAAGTATTTCCACGATTCCCGCGGAATATGATAAATATAACGGCCTAAATATTATAATAACATTTATATTTATCCAAGGCAGGTGTCTTAAATTGAGCTGTAAATCTGAGCTTTTTTACCAGTCCCACACTCGGCTGCCGTATTCTTTGGCAACGGGAACAATATCAACAAGGATTATTCACACGCAACATTCTGTTCACGCAAACGTTAACACGCCGTATATTTATATAGTTTTTCCACAGGAACAATGGAAAAGTTTCTCAGTATTGGGATATATAAATTTATTTGTTACTAATGATGGGATAGTTATGTGGGCAAGTAAAAAAATATTTTCACTCTAGATAAATTATTAATATTAATTAATTTTGAAGTAAATGTTTTTAATACACTTTGTAAGGAGCTTTTGTATTTTTCTAGAATTTGATCTTTGTTCTTATTGGAATGCTTTCACGAAGTATAAAGTGTGATCTAAATTTAAATTGACTGGATTACAAGAGCAAGAATTTTACTAAAGCAAGCTTTATTCTTTACCCATCCCTCACGGCTGCTCTAATACAACCGCGTCGTCCGAATGGGGTATCTCAGATACCCCAAGTATTTCAAGACAAGATATTGATGAATTCTTCATCAATATCTTGATATTTTTTAAAATAATTTATTATTTTAAGAATAAAAATAGTTTTTCATGATATGATTAGTAATTTGGTCGGTATATTGAACTTTTTATCTAATAAATATGACGCGTAAATGAAAACGCTCTTCGCAACACGTGTCACTCGTATGTTTCACTCGCATTTAGCACTCGGTATCGGATGCGAGCGAAAAAAACATCGTGCCTATGGTAACAAAAGCCAATATTGTTGTTTTATTCGCAATTGCAGATAATGAAAGTAAATGATTTTTTATAATATTTATCCTTTAGACATTTTTTAGATAAATCCAAAACGTTTGTGACATGTAGAATTTATATTAAACGAGTTATTCTAAAATAATCATAAATTTGGGGTCCCAAATAGACCCACCCCTTTTTTATATGATTTATTTTTTAAAATTTTTAGGTTTTTTTATACCAATACAAAAAGTTTGGGACATAGGATTTATATTAAAAGAATTATTCACGAAAAATTTAAAACCTTGGGGTACCCTATACTATTAGTACAGCTAAATGGTATTCTAACGCTGAGTTTTTTTAGAGCTTTGTCGGATTTTTATCAATTCAAGACATATTGAATAATAACGAAATTTGTCTTTTTCTAAAGAATTAATAATTAAAACTTTTTTTTCAATGAAGCCACGAAAAATTCATCTACTAAAAAAAATATTTGACTTCTTAAAACACCTTTCTTATTTATTCTATATTGCTAGATCTCATTGAATTACCTAAACATAAAAGCTCAACAGAGTATTTGATACTTAAAGTCTTATATACTTTTATAATGCAATATAAAATATTATTAATAAATGAATACGGGGTCTTTAAATAGGAATAGCATATCTTCAAACAATTTTTAGTTGTTAGAGCTTCTATCCTACAGCAATTTTATTACTTCTAGTGAGCTTTTACTCGCCTAATCTACTATAATTATTAGTGGAAGCTAATTTACCTATGATGAATAAATTAAGTCATTTGTGTTACACAATTCCCACATTATTAATAAAGACAATTTCAATTAAAACAAAAAGAAAAAATCTATTTACCGACCCATTACAGCAGCCTGAAAGCAATCGCGTCGTCCGAATGGGGTATTTCGATGTTGTCGATGTTTCATCGTACTGGATGCGAGCGAGAAAAAATATCGTGCTTTTAGCAACAAAAGCGAATATTGTTGTTTTTATTTTAGACCTTTTTAGACAAATACAAAAAGTTTGTTACATATATTAATATTATAAAGAGTTATTCGAGAAAATTAAAACATACCCTATCGGCACGGCTAGCTGCAAGTTTTATACGAATCAATAATTATAGAATCATTGACACAAAAATTCGACAAATCGTTTCTATTATCCAAACAAAATGTAGGTAAAATTAATTGATTAGAAAGAAAATTATGTAAAACTATAGTAGTTTATTAAAAAACTATCTATGGCTATATTTTTTGTTTTAATTATTTCGATATTTGACAAAAATCGGGTCTATTATCATTGCAACGTGCGAAAATTGATAATGCTACATTACCACCGACCGATTTCATATTCGGTCCATTTCAAAACATTAATTAAAACTGGACAATGCCGCCGTTAGTGCTCCACGGTATGCATTACCTGTAAACTGCGGGGCTATCCGTAAAATTTGCATTATCCGGCGACGAATGCGGTTTCGGTTCAATTATTTAAAAGTCGCGCGTTTGTTGCGTAGTGCGCCCGTTTGTCCGCGGGCGGCGCTACTCTCCCACTAATTTGAATTGCGCGGGATTTGCATACGCTAAAGCGGCCCGGAAAACCGCTCGTTGAACGCTCCCGACACAATGCAACTAATTGCTGGTATTTTTATAAAAATATACACGTGTTTGTCGCATTTATCGTATATTTTAATGGCAGGTGTTAACGCTTCGTTTATGTCTAATTTGATTTTAATTATTTTGAGCATCAACGACCACCAGGTTGTGGTCGTTTTTGGTCGTTTGCTATTATTTTTAA
Source organism: Philopotamus ludificatus (assembly GCA_022495035.1). NCBI lineage: Eukaryota > Metazoa > Arthropoda > Insecta > Trichoptera > Philopotamidae > Philopotamus > Philopotamus ludificatus. The sequence goes on along the minus strand of JAGXCT010036410.1, from coordinate 68,809 downwards.
ATTAATTTTGAGCATTTTGCAGCGAATTATTAACATAATGTATATGTTGGCAATACAATCAGAGCGAATTGCCACGTGACCTTTTGTAATATGATCCGAAGCCCTCCTTATATTGCTTTAAGACACATAACATTTTTTTTAATACTGCTGTAATCGAAAACTAAGCTTGAAAAATATACACATGTCATAAGACATCAATTTAGCGGGCTATAAATTTATATTAAACTTCAATTCATGTTAGGGAACTATATTACCTAAAATATTATTATAATAATGTTTCACCGATCCGTCACGACAGCTTAAAACCAACGCAGCTTGACGATAGGGTCTTGAAGAATTAATAAATTCTTCGACAATACCTTGACATTTAAAAAAAATGGATCATTCTATAAACAAAAATAGTACTTCATGATATATATTAATAGAAAAATCCAAAATATTGATGTAATGGTACTCGGTGATGTCTCGCCGCAGATGGAGCTCTCTCCGCACGTGTCAATTGCTCGGTTTCACTCGCACTCGACACATCGTACCAGATGCGAGCGAGAAAAAACATCGCACCCGTGGCTACAGAAGCGAATATTATTGTTTGTATTTTTTTTCGCAAATTGTTCTAATTCTCTAATATCTAAATTCATAAATTTCTGCTATATTCAACAGTCAAGGTTTCAATATATAAATCTATTTTATTATTATTTTTAAGGATTATAACATGTTTTAAATGAGAATCAGTTGCATCAGACACTTGCCTAACTCTATTAGAGAGGAAATTAAATCAAAAATTGTATCGATATATTTTTAGTTAATTAAGGTAAAATCATTAGAATATATTTGACAATCGATTCAGTCTTATAAATTTTCATAATTTTTTTAGCATTGATTGATTTATACAATTTGATATATAGATACATATAAAACATTATGATTTTATTATGCCGATAACATGGATCAATGTCTTTTATAAGGTAGCTTATCACTGCAATTGAAGTAATCCCTATAAATAGCATCTCACGAAGCAGTTCATTGGCTGCATTAACTATGCCACACTGACTTCCTCATCGACCTTGCCATTATACTTGCAATTCCAACACTGTGCAGATCACTTCATCACTTCTATCATACTATTATACTCGTAAAATGCAATGTGAAAACGCCGTGTGAAATTTTACTTGATAGCATAATAGATAGAAGTATGAAGTTTAATAAAAAGATTCGCGAATATTCATTTCTATATATTTTTTATTTTAATATTTATTAATTATAATTTCATTATTATTTTCTTCAAAGTGTATTAGATATATTATACACTTGTTTTTACTCTGTTTATTATTTTCAAAGCACTTCTGAGCCGCAATTTTTGGAATGGTGTTTAACTTCTTCAACGATTTTGTTTGTATCTGCTCTATGTTAGGAAAACGTTGTTCTTTTGTGTCATTTAAACTTCGGGAATAAGAAAAAGTCGCATAGTGGTTATTTACGGCGAATGCAATGCTAATCTTTTTATTTTATCAATAATTGACCATGGGTTGGCCAAAACACTTAAAACCTTTTTTGAATGTCATCCAATAGTTTAAGATAGTACTTCCCAAATTATGGGCTGCGGCCTTCTGGGGGGTCGCAGGATTCGCAGAAAAAAATAATATTTTTAACAAATATTTTTTTTCTTTTTTTTTTCTTATTTATTCTTGTGATATTTCTTGTGATTATTTATACATGTGATTTTATTTTCTATTCATCCTGTACTAAGAAAAACCCTCTAAAATCAGAATCTTTAGTCTACTTACATATATTATTTTTATATTTATATTATATTCATATATTAGATTGAGTCATAAATAACTTCCGATTCAGGTAGACAGTTTATATTGTTTGGATTTACTGGGGATTTTTATTTTTACTAGATACATAAGTGGCGTGTCAGTCATTTGACATCTATTTAGTGTGATAGACCTTAAAGTGGTGTTATTCCGAACCCTTAAAATGGAGAATCAAAAAGTTCATCTGGTCTGTTTTTCCATATCAACCCTACTTCTTTTCCATAATTTAGAGGTAATAATTATTTTTTTTGAAAGTTACCTTCTAATTTTAATTTTAATTATATTATCTATTGGATTTTATTTTAATACAGTTTGAAATAAAGCGTTTGTTTATTTTATTATGCTCTGTATCAAAGTTATCAGTTTTTCACTAATAAGGCTTCAAATCCTTTTTAAAAGCTGAATGTTTCTAATCAAATATCATCTATTTTTCCCTCTTTGGCTCATTTTAAACGTTTCTAGCTTCTTAGAACGTTTGAAGATATACATTCTGTCTAATAATCAACAAGAAGTATCTTATATTTGTTACTTTTAATTGTCTTGGTTATTCAGCTTTATCATAAAATAACGATGTTGATATTTCTTTTATAAATTTAATTTTTAATTTTTTAGATCGTTTTAGCCGTACCGATGGAGTATATATTAGGTACCCCAAGTTTAGATTTTTCTCGAATAACTATATTAATATAAATCCTACGTCACAAACTCCATAGTATTTGTCTAAAAAAGTCTAAAGAATAAATATTATAAAAAATCATTGTCCTTTAT